>JAVQJD010025052.1:0-14218 GCA_036023655.1 Nannoperca australis | reverse complement strand
GCGGCAACGCCAAAAATATGACACAGAGAAGCCTTGAGATTCCTGAGTTTCTTTTGTGATCTTTCGGCCATCAAAGGTCTTCTATCTATCTATTTATCTATCTATCTATCTATCTATCTATTTATCTATCTATCTATCTATCTATCTATCTATCTATCTATCTATCTATCTATCCATCTATCTATATATGTCTATCTGTCTGCTGAATCCAATAATAATTGAATGTTTTAACATTAAAGAAAAGAAAAAAAATAGATCAGCTAACATCCTACTGAATGAGCTAAAATATAATTCTTTACCTTTTTGAGTGTAGTGTCACAATAACATTTCTACTTTGATAATGATTTTTAATGTGTGCTAAACTGCATTTACATACTGATTAGATGATTAAGTCTTAGTACCCCACAGTTATGAGTATCTTGTGCCCCCTGTAGGCCTCACTTCACTGCTCATTACGGAGATGGTGTAAACTGACTTTGAAGCAAATCCTTGCATTTATTTATAACACAGACCACATTGTGTTTTTTTCTTTATATGAACCAAAAAAACTTCACTTTAACTCCAGCCACATTACCATATATCAAATAAAAAAGATATGTTGCATTTTTTAAATCAAAGTGTGATGTGACAGTGTGATGCCTGAGCTGGTGAGAGCAGGGACCTTTGCAGTCACAGCAACGGAAGAGTTTGTCTTTTTTTTTCCTTCTGTGGTGGACCCAGGGGCTGTGTGACATGCTGTTGTCTACAGAGACACACTCTCTCTCACACACACACACACACACACACACATACACTTAAAGCACACTAGTGGTTGAATGTAACTAAGTACATGTGCTCTAGGGCTGCATTTAAGTACAATTTAAAGGTACTTGTACTTTACTTGTGTATTCCCATTTTAGACTATTTTACACTTCCACTCCACTACATTTCAGAAGGATATACTATACTTACTTATATAGATACTTTTTAAGCTAAGTTAATTTTGCTGCTAATACTTCTAAACTATATAAAACATTTTGAATGCAGAACATTTACCTATGGTATTACTTCTTTTACTTAAACCTGCAATAACTGATTTTTCCGGTCGCTTGCAGGCAGCAGAATTAAATTGTGAACACAACATTAACATGTAGCAACCTTTTAAGTTGATATGGTGATGTTGTTAGCAAACAGTTGCCCATTTAGTCATTCAGCAGGTATGAAGAACCACAATAATTCATTTGCATTCGTGTTTCTTGTCAACTGGTGAAGTAGAATATTCACTCTCTTTTAGCTCAGTTTTTGGTTTCTACCAACTCTTGATGGAAATATCTCTTTAGTTGCTAAATGATGCACTATGTTCACCAGCTAGTCTCTAACTTTATCTGTCTGCTGTTTGGTGCTGAGCAGGTAATGTCCAGTGGGTTTTTAGAGCTTTTTCTCTGAAAACAGCTGCCTCCTGCGACACAATGAGAACAATGGTAGTTAATTAAAATAGTAAAGTTGCGGGCCGAACAGCTAAACAATGAGTTGTAACACATTATAAAGCTCCATAAAGCTGAGTGGAGCTTTAGATTCAGGTCTAAATTCTCTGTAGGTTTATTATTCAACATCTTTCACACAACCCTAACCTTAATCAAAATATAACCATACCCTAACCTTAAACCAAGTATTCTCCCTAAATATGATTTACATTATGGGGACTTGCATTTTTGCCCCCAAAAGGAAGGCGAGTCCTCACAATGCGACCTTGTAAACATATATGTGCCCATATATGTAAGTGATACACGCGCACGTACGCATGAACACGCGACCACACACACACCCCCGGAAAACAGTTAAAGCACTACAAACAGTGCCTTCTCCCCCCTTTGGGGTATGATTCATGAATTTTCATGACTAACAGCACCCTCTACTGTTAACTTCACATACTGCTCCACCAAATCACAGCACAGCAAAGATAAGGAGGAAGCATTAGAGCTGATAAAAGATTGTCTTTAATGTTTGGCATCATTAATGAATTCCATACCACAGCAGTTATGGGAGTAGGAAAACCACTTTTACAACCAAACACTGTTTGATCATGCTAACACCATATGTACAAGAAAGCACATTGAAAAGTGTATAAAGTATTTATATGAGAAGACTCAAAGTCAAGAACGGTTGAGACAGCCACAGTCTAATGGATTTGTCCTTTTTCAAACACTGATTATAGATATTTATTAATTACATTGATCTCTGGAATACATGTATATACACAAAACAACAATAAACCTTTTTGGGGTGTCTGCAATAATTCTCAAAAATATTTCACAATACTGCTGTATGTACAATAACAGAATTTACATTGAAAAATTCTATTGTACCTATATTTTGAGTATCACTTCAGTCACCAGTTATCCTCAACACCATCAAGCTCACAGGAGATACTCACATACTGTATATATCTAACCTCAGGTCCATAACCTTACAAAGTACAGCAGCTAATGCAGTACCTGGGCCTTCTGTCTCGGTACGGTTTCTGAAATATGTTCACACAACTGATGATCTCACATACAAAAATAGATGTTGTCTAGTCAGCTGACAACTTGATGTACGGTAACACAAAGCATCCACCTGCAAAATAACAACCAGGAAAACAAGTAATTGTTAAAATATTAGCTATATCCTCCCAACCCACTACACCACAATAAACAGTGCTGTTCTTTTGCTCCACAACAAGTAAACCTCTCTCTCAGTTCGGGCTTTTGCGTTCTTCTGAAACACATCATTAGTTTTCACACAACAGAAGGTGATTGAGAAAGAGCTGCAGGCAGAATAAGAAATATTAGCGCTACAAACCAAACAACAATCTGAAACCAAAGCGGGACGAAACCATACAAAACATCACTAAGTAGATATCTTTTATTTCCATCAGGGAGCGTATAGTGAACAGAATGAAAAGGAAAGCGGGTGCCGCTAAATGAGCTTCTCACAGTCCGTGTGAGAGGTCAAACTGCATTTGAGTGCACTTAAGGCAGATAGGCGACTCCAACACTTTTTGAGTGGACTCATCAACTGGCCACTCAGTGAGCGGGGGTCTAGACAGTGTCATCAGATGCAACGCAATGCCACTGCAGCTGTCCAGGTTCAGCCCTCACTGCTTAATATGGCCTGACAACCATACAGAGAAGGAAAACGATGGAGGGGCAAAGAGAGAGAGAATAGTGTTGGTGTTTCAGTGTCGAGCAGGTGGTTGAGGTGTGGAGAGTCCTCGTTCCATCCATTCTTCATTCACCGTGAACATGAAACACAACAGGTGTGGGACCTGCCTGTCATTGTCCTCAGCTTGGGCTCAGTCTGCCGAACGTTTTCATTCCCCTCAAGATATCTTTGTCACACAAAAGAGACAAATAGAGACTTCTTCAACATAGACTAAACTTAAAGCACTTAAACAAAAACCAGCATTGCAGCTTGTGCAACACAAATAATCTCATCTGAATACATTCACGTAAGTTTCCATACGCGTGGTACGGACGGAAAATCGTCAGTGACTGAAGTTCATGTTTGTCCCTTGAGATGCCGGTCCAAGAGGAGAGCTGCAAGTCCAACCTTAGAGCCCGGCAGCAACACGTATTTGAGTGCGCCATTTGATATGATTCACTATTAAGGAGCACTTAACAGTGTTTTGAAAAACATAATGAACATAAGCCTTTGAAAACACTATAATGTATTTTGTATTATGTATTTATTTATCAAAATAAGAATTCATATATATGTAGCATTTAAAGCAGAGAAGTCACTTCACTGTGAATAACAACTTTCTGTCATTGCCTCGTTTTGTTGAAATGACGTGAAAAGCTAAATCAAGGGAGTTCAGAGCTTATACTGCACCTGGCATCATGTTGGTTATGATCGTGGTCGTCATATTTCACAAAACTGTTGTCGTATTATTCTCAAATGAAAAAAACATGCTCACAGACGAGTTGTACAAGTGTGTACAATCAATATCAATTTCTGAACAAAGTTGATCCATCTTATTGTTCAACAGATCATTTTCTTTTAATTATATCTAAGAGGCCACACGGAGCAGTGACGGCAGTTGTGCCTGTAGTTTTCATCGAGGTTCGCTCCTTCTTTTCTTTCCTTCATGTGCACTGAAATTAAATCACAGAGCAAGACGGATCAACTGAACACACTCCATTGCTGCACATAAGACTCTTTCTATTACTGCTCCTTTAACTCAGTGCAAATGAATGGACGAAGACAAGGAGAAGAAATCTCTAACTGAAATGTAGCTGGAGCCTCCTCATCACTGCGTCTCTTCATGCTCCTCGCTGATGCACTGCTCCCAAGGGTGTTTTCCCTGGTCCTCCCTGTGGCCGTGAGGGGAGTGGAAGATCCTGCGAGGCAGCGGGATGGGCTGAGGTGGCAGGTCCTCCTCAGGGATGCAGCCCTCTCTCAGGTAGGGTTTAGGGGGCACAGCAGGAGGCTGAGGCCTGCGGTAAGGGATGTGGTGAGGGCCGTGAGTGGGAGCATGGTGGTGAGGCTGTGGCCCGTGGGAGTGGCTGTCCAGCCCAGGGTGGGCGTGAGCGTGAGGATGTGGGTGGATGTGCGGGTGCGAGGCAGGGCTGCGGTAGTGGAAGGGGCGGACCGGGTCTACAGAGTCGATCTCTGGTCCGCCATAGTGGATGTGAAGGTAGGGAGAGGCCAGGTACTCTTCAGGGGGGGACCACAGATGGCTGGGAAGAGGCTCCAAGGCATCGTTCCTGATGGGGCCGGGGTCTGGATACTGGCCTCCGAAGTTACTCTCACTCAGAGAGGAAACACCGCTGCTAGCACTGCCTGACAGGGTGGAGTTACTGCCACCCAAAGCTGACTGAGGACTGGTGGGGGAGCCAGGAATTGGGTGGAGAGGAGACTGGCGAGACAAAGCGTTAGAGAGACAGTGGGTATTATGGATCTATTTCTCCTGATCTACAGCAGTGAAAACAAACTTAATTTTTTAATCACACTGCCTTCACATGCTGTCAGAAATAATGGAAATACAAATTGTAAATGAAGGAAGATAAAAAGTCAACAGCTACTTCATCATTCTGACAAAGTCAGTATTTCAAACACTGAGGCACTGTAATGGCTTTGTAATTATGACTTGACTATTGGAGTGAAAAAAATACTGTGCCCACATTTAGTCATCAGGTGCTGTAATAGTGTACATTTAATAATCTGACTGTAAGTGAAGACAGTGTGTGGGGGTTGACAACTTCGGAAATAGGAGCTTCTGTGAAGGCACGGTTACCATGACAAAAGACAGAAAATCTAATTTCTAAAATTCTAAATGTTTTTTTCCAAAGCTAACATTACAATTTCAGCATCATATCTACATGAGACATTCAAGTCAATTTCAATGAAGAAGGAACAAGAATAATAGAAGAAGAAAAAGGAAAAAGCAGGAGGATGAGGAGGAGGACAAGTGGGAAAAGGATAGACAGAGCCACAGTTTGGCTTTCAACTACACACTGCAGCAGTCTGAGCACAATTCAGTGGCGTCAACCAACTCAATATAAAGCAACAGTGCTGGAAAGTGAGTACATTTACTCATGTACTGTAATTTTGAGGTACTTTTACTTTAATAGAATATTTACATTTTCTGCTACTTAATACTTATACACTAAATAGTTAGTAGATACATTTCATTTTCATAATTGAAAATGAAATGTATATAAAAAAGTGGTTCCCGAACTTTATAGTGTCTTTTCACACGTCTATGAGTTGTAAGCAGTTTCACCAAAGAGGCATTTCACCTCTTAACTTCTCACATGGTTTCATTTAAATAACAGTTTCAGGTCTTTGAGCCTAAAGAGGTAAATCTATCCAATATTTCACAAAAAGGAAACATTATAAAAAAGTTTTAAAAAATGATTCATGTCATAACCCCTCAGATTTATCTTCTGGCCCTGTAGTTGTGGTACCTCTGGACTAAACTACCTAAATGTATATAGTTAAAATTGCTCCTCCGGGTCCAGCTACAATAGTAAAATGCTGCTTACACATTGATGCATCAGTATTAACAACTATCATTTATAATAATAGTATAATAATAATCAGTCACAGTTAAAGTGCTTGAAAATATGTTCCAGGAATTAAAGTTCCAACTACTTCTTGCCCAAATCTGACTAAGCAACATGATATTTCTCTGGTGGCTGTACCTTTCGCAGAGAACGGACAGGCAGGGCCGGGGGAGGGTCGCTGTTCTGGTGGTGAAACGCATCACAGTGCATCAGGAAGTGTCCTGCAAAGTGAGGAGATGATTCATTTATACATTGATTAAAAGGTATTAAGTAAAGGCCTTAAATAGCCTTGAAAAAGCCAGCTTACATCTCACAAGAACAAGTTTTCTCTGGAAAACATCACTGATAATCAGCTGGGCAAATTAGCAAGATGGCAGTTGCAAGTAAAGAGTGAAGTAACCAGGTTAAACCATCAGTGTGAAGTAAAAGGAGAAAGTACCTGGTGGGAAGGACCTGGGTGGGACAGGGGGCATGATGACCCCTCCAGTAGAAGTTGGCATGTAGGACACCTGCTCCCTGTTCTCTCCATCCAGACTCCAGCTGCTGGGAGTGTTAGGAAAAACTGCAGGAGGGAATACAAAGACATGTCAACACATGCTTTGATACATCTCATGTACATATTTCTGAACACCACAAGCGGTTTGTGTGTTACCTTTCTCTGGTAGATTCATGTGAGGATCGGCACACGGCTTACAGGGGCTGACTTGCTGAAGTAAGGCACGCTGCATGTGGTTGTTCTGCAACAGAGTGTATAATGATTATAAACACATTTTGCACCCAGTATGCGTTGCACACTGATGCACCATCATAGATCTTTCCTACCTGTCCATTCTCTGCCATGTTGTAGTACATGGAGTTGTTGACTCTCTCACGATGAGACGGCAATAGTATCATCACTTCCCGGTTGTGTTTGGCCTTATCAGGCAAGGACGGAGACCCTGAACAGAGAAAACACATGGAAAATATAATACTTCTACTTGCTGCAACTTCATAATATATAACAGATGTCTTGTCGTCCTACAAATGGCACATTTTATTTCTTTCATTCTAAATATAATTTCTGAGATATCTTTGCAAGATATTTTGTAATTCTCAAGCATCTGTGATTGAAAAATCTTCATAAAGACATATTTTACATACACAGATAGACATTGTAAGGTGGATACAGTAATTTCAGTCTCTGTGTCCACCTCTGGTGTGACTTTCTGCAGCTGTGTTACTTACCTCTGGCACTGGAGGGAGCAGAATTAATAATCTGAGAAGAGTTGGAGCGGATTGAGCTCAGGCTGGAGGAGGAGGGGCTCGGCTGCAAAAAAATATATATTCCACATATGAAATATTCTATAATAGAAAACATCTTTGCTGCATTTGGTGTATGTGCCTCTTTGTATTTATCTATCAGACAGGAAACTAATAAAAGTTTACATGCATTGACACAGTAGCATTAAAATGCAACTGCAAATATAGTTACAGTATCAATGTTGATAATCACAAAAGTAATCATAGGATAATTATATTATATTTTATAGCCTGATAAGACCAGTTTTCATGTGAGGTCAATACAAATTCAAACAATTTCAACAAAATTCATGCCAGTGTGTGCCTTCATGTCAAAACTCACCTGCATGTGTAATGCTTCCTCGGGGTGCTCCCCAATCAGGCCGTCGGTCATTATGACGAGGTTACCTGCCTCGCTCGATGTGTGAGAGGACAGGGAGGAGGACGAGTGACGGATCGAACCCTGAAGATTCAGAGGGCTACAGGACAGAGACAATGTTGCATACTGTAAAAGGCTGTATGTTAACGAATGTGTGTGTGTCCAGCAAAATTTCAGTTTTCATTTTCATGCACCAGTTTTCAAACATTTTTGGGGAAGAGAGGACATTTTTACTAATCCTGTTGTGTTATAGTGGTTAAACTTGGGGTTAAGTTAAGATTTTAATTCATACTACATTCTGGATTCAAATTATTGACCTATTGACCTGATATGTTTACTGGTTAAAGTAGTGAAATTGCACCAGGCAATGTTTTAATGGACAAAACACCCATCTTATGAGCCTGAATTGCCTGGTGGGGCTGCAACTCTAATTAAGAGCTGCTAATTCTAGTGTGAAGGTGTTTATTTTATTTGTCTTAGTCTTGTGGTACAGTGACAACCTCTCACCCAATGCATGCTGGAATAGGCTTTGGCCCTAGGTGAGCCTGAACATCATGATCAGTTTGGAAGATTGATAGAGTTGGAGTTAAGTTACTTTCTTCTAAGTGTGAACATTCTTTAAAGGCTGACCACATTTCGCATTGTCAATTTTTGGTTGCAGTACAATTTGGGTGGTGACGGTTTGGGCTGTGGTTACAGATGTGCCTGTGTGTGTGTGTGTGTGTGTGTGTGTGTGTGAGACTGACCTGTGTCTGTGTATGAGGCGCACACTCTCAGGGCTCATGTGGCTGTGGGAGGAGAGGATGCCTCTGGGAGAGTTGACCCCTTGGCAGCCTGCAGGTCCAAATCGATCCATCCCGGGCACACCCTGCTGGGACCCAACCATGTACTGCTCTGAATATTTACACTGCCCACACACACATTCAAACACTTTATCACAGACATGGAAACAGACTCTCTCTGCAAAAGTGACAATGTTACTGTTTGTCAGCAAGAAACATTAAAGAACTGAGCCACATATGGGACTACTCACATGATGTAAACCTGTCCTCATCATGTGGAACTGGTCTACGAGCTTTTTGTGCAGGGGACGCATCTCTGGATGCACCAGCTTCTCGTGAACAGCCAGCCCCACTCCGAGAATGTGCACCTGTTACAGGAAATTAAGTTTGAAAAGCGGCAAAGAGGATGTTTACACCTTTATCATGTGAGTTTGTTTAACCAGCAGTTGATGCATGTGATGAAATTCAAAGCTGAGTCTGACCTGTTCCTGCATCAGATCCTTCAGATGTGTGATCCTCTCTGTGTCCTCTGGGTGACTGCTGATGTAGTCCTTATCAAAGAAGGCCTGTTGTGGAAGAGGATGAGTGAACAGATATGGATCTCTCACAACACCAATTCAATTCATGAATCAAATTCAATATATCCACACATTTGTTTCTCTCTACCTCCTGATATCTGGCGATGCCTCCGTTCACAGCAGCATCAATGACACCATTTAGGCACATGCTGAGCGGGTTGATGTTGCCATGATGTTGTCTGTGTTGGTACTGGCTGATTAGAGTCCGCAGCTCCTGGGTCTTATTCTCCACTACATATATTGCATTCTCAAGAGGGCTCACCTCCACCTGGAAATAAATACGCACATTCACCTGAATCAATGATGAAACTCACGTTTGTTGATGTAACAAACTCAAAAGTTTGGCTACCAAGGTGAGATCTGGTGCAAACTGTCTAGCATCCCTCAGGGGGCAGCATGCGCAGTATAAGATGATAGAGAATTAATGTTCGAGCTTCTCACCACTTCTCTCCTCTCCACCTCAGCCCAGCGGGAGATCCCGGGGAGCGGACGGGAGAGGATCAGGGTTGTTCTCTCAATCCACAGACTCTGTTGAACATGGAGACAGAGGTTATGCAGTCTACTATCACACAATTCTGGTAACATCATGAAGGTCTAGTGGGGATCTGACTGTGTGCAACAGATGAATAACCAGGCAGGAAAAAGGTGATAGCTCGAAACTGTGTTTCAGTGTAGCATGTGCATCAGTTGAGAAAAGCCCTGGAGTGATTCCTAAATTTAGGTTACTGTGTCATAGAAAAGTACAGCACAGTATCATGTCTGGTCCAAGTCTCTAAAGCCCTGCAGGTTGTAGGTTTTTTTTTAAACTCTTGACAGATTTATCAATAATGAACATAATCATTAGCTGTAGCCGTAAATACAACACAATGGTCCTCCAGTAAATACAGTAGCTGCAGTTGATAGTTTCTTTTAGATTATCTGAGATATTTATTCAATTTGATGGTGATTTCCTTTGTGCTAATGCAGTGTTCTGTCTCTGCCTTATGGCGTCACAATTTTGAAACATTCTGCTCTTGCCACATTACATCATTTTTGCAGTGTTTATGACTAATGCACCTGCGGTTCAGGCAGTGACTACTGTGAATTAGAAATCACAAAGGCTGCTATACAAGAAAGTCATTTTTGAGCGAATATCTAAAATCACAATCACAATTTGAAGTTTTCAACAAAACCTGAGGCAACTTATTATCTACAGAGGATCTAATGTGCCTTGGAGAATGTATTGATTATTGTAAAGCTGCTGTCAAGGCTCTCCAAAAATGTTACCATGTTACATAAATTATAGCTTCACCTCACTGGATCCTTATTCATGTCAGATCAGACTACAAAACTGTAAACGGCATCTCCTTAAACCTAATATTCCTCCCTGTCTCAATGAATGTATTAAGCCTAGTAATTAGAGTCCATGTTTGTCCTGCCGATGAGAACACTGTAAACTTTCCAAAAACCACTGCGTTTGTTTCATGTCCCACATGCACATTAGAGTCCAAGCTGCTCTGTCTGTCTGTTTGTCTGTCTGTCTGTCTGTCTGTCTGTCTGTCTCTCTCTCTCTCCCTCCCCTTTCTCTCTCCTCTGGCTGTTGGTGCGTCATTCCTCTTGTCTCTTTCTTTCTCTCCCTTGTGTACATGTTGTCCTTGTCTCTCTCGCCCTCTGTGCTACTGTTTTATTTCTCCTATATATGTGAATGGTGTGGTTGAGCTTTTTCTAGTGTTCAAAAAAATATTTTCTCTTATCAGAACCTAGGGTCTAAGGATAGAGTGTTGTATGAGTGTTGTGAATTGGTGTTATTGGGCTGTATGAATAAAATTGACTTGACTTGAATCATCAAGGCGTGTTTAGAAAGATTTAGTGCATGAATCTAACTGCAGTTTCTTTCTAACTACTTTTACACCTGAAATGAAGATTTCTGTGGTGTAAAAACACTAAACTGTGAGGCAGCGATGGACTGAGAGTGGCACTGCTGGCTCACCGTACCCTGAACTCATTCTCGCGGTCCTTGGGCCCCTTGTGGAAAGGCCTGTCATAGTGAAAGCGGCTGACATTGTTTATGCGGTAGAAGCTCTTGATCCTCTCAGGCACACGCTCCAACTGAGGCACATCAGAGATGTCTGACACTGGAGTCACTGCATAGATCTGCAAGTCTAGAAGCCAAAGTGTCAAGGAAATGACAGACAGACAGACATGCATATTCACAGAGGAGGAAGAGCAGGATGTGCTTACAGAGCATGTTTGCTCTCACTGTCTGATGCTAGAAATCAACTTCAACAGTGCTCCTATTTGATCTGTAACAATCTCTAATTCATACATAAGCAATACAGACTGTTTAGACCAACAGTCTTAACACAAAAATAAACAATACATTCATTTATAATGAAAACAATTGAAAATGTTAGCCAAGAGTAGGATACACTGAGCATCACTCTGCAGGATGGTGTCGTCAGGTTGGTTGGGATGCTGCATGGCAATGGCTTGTGGAAATTCCCCCAGCATCCTTTGCTGGAAGTCCTCGAGCCGTTCATAGTCATAACCGCGACAGACAAACTCCTTGTTCTGCCGAAAGGGGAAGACATTTACTGACAGTAACGTGGCTGATGGGAAACGGTTGCTTGTGACTCCGATGCCTCTGTTGAAATAGAAACTAATAAAGGAACTAGTGTTCTGGATGTATTTCTATTGTTTTAGTATTTGAAGTTCTAAATGTTTTTGTATTAGTTATACTACTTCAGTTGTAATACTACTGGATAAAACAGCCAAAAATGCAGTTGGATTCCCAATGCAGTCCTGCTGAATAATATAACACATCTCCTGCTGTCTTAAACCTGTAATAACAGATTTTTTGGGCCATTGTTATTATAAAACATTAGATTATAGCCACTTTAACAAAGTATATTAGCCATAATCAATAACAAATTTTGCATTTAGACTTGTTATTTTGCTGCATATGAAAACTGGAATTGCTTAGATAAGCCGCTAAATAAACGAGATTGAGACTATGATGAGATTTGACGTTATGAATTGTCGAGATGGCTGGTGGAGGGACAAACAAAGCAGCTCCTTATTTTTAATTTGCCCTACCTTTTTAGACGTGTTATTTAGCACATCATCCCAGCCGCTGATATATTTGTGCCATACCAATATACCACATTCAAACTGCAGTTTCATTCAAACTGCAGCCCCGATGTGCTAAAGTGATTCTACACTGTACATAACATACAAGTAATTAAGAATTGCACTAGGCCACTAGGAATGGATTCAGCATCACTCCATGACTAGATTTACAGTTACTCAGTTTTTAGTCTTTATTTTCAACATCCACTTCCCATCCCGGCTTTCTGTCTTGCACAAGCTACTGCAGCTGACATTGTCTCCTGCTGAAGCATGAAGGAGCAGTGTAGCTGTCCGCATCAGCAGAATTATAACTGTGTCAGAACAGACATGATGAGACTAGATTAAATAAGTCTTACCCTGAGGAAGAAAGGAAACTTCCTGCCATAGAAGCCCATTCGGAAGAACTCTGGTTCAATTCTCTGCTGTTCAATGATGTTGTCATAGTACGCTGCCTCCATTTTCTGTCACAGAATGATAAACATGCAAAAGAGTCATGATGAATAATGATTTAATCACACACATTACTGAATCCTCTGCATTTCCTGATGAGTGTGGGTGTGCACAGGTAATTAGGACATTGTGCCTGACGCCATACGCACTTCACGCTGCATAAGAGGATGACATTGAAAGCAGTAGCTGAAAAATCTCACCTTCCATCATCACAGAGGATGCTTGTTTGATAATAACAACAGAAACAGGATACATGCTAGACGTACTTACCCGTATCCAGCTGAGGCTCTGATAATCATATAAAGTCTCGTACTGGAAAGCCAGCTCCCGGCAGAGAGAGATTCCATATTCCCAGCACTGCAAAGTCATATATAGATGAGATACGGAGTGAATGGAAGAAATTATTAAAGCTTAATTCATCCATGAGGCCTTCTAGATAGAAAAAGTATACAAAGATAGTACATATACAAACATTTACTACAGGAAGAATCTCTGAGACAGTTGACAGATTTATACAACAGCATCCAAAACATGAGAAGAAGTTATCATTATGTTAAAGTAGGAAATATAACAGTCTATACAAGTTGTGTTTGCCTACTCAGCGATATATATATTACAACGGTCAGAACGGACAAAATGTGTGTGATCACTACAAAAAGGTAAATCTGGTGTCAGTTGTTCTTTCTGTTCTTTTTTTCTTTTCTTTCCAAGTTTGTACATCAACATGCATCTTTGTTTACTTGTTGTTGTGTAATTTAAACACATTTAACAGAGAAATCTAGTCATGTTTTAAGGTGGAGAAACTGGGAGAAAATACATTTAATTTGCCTAATAAAATGATATAATTGATATATAAAAGACATATCTTTGCAACTTTTAATGTTTTAATGAGTATTTCTTCAGAGTATATAAGGAAGTGACACAATGTGTAGTGTATATATAGATATAGTTTTTTTCAAAGTCCAGCTTCTACATAATTTTTCAACCATTAATTCACTGGGGTCGCCAACCTGCAAGTTGCTCTTTAAGCACATATAGATTTCTATTTTTCCTGGATGAATTGTAACATCAGTAATAGCAGCGAATGCCACAGGTACAGTCTTTTGTACAAAAGCAGTGATAAAAACTAGAGATGACACAGAGTTAATGAGGGAGGCCACTTTTATTTCCTTCTCAGCTGCTCCCAGAGTCCAGAGGGCATTGTCCCTTTCCAAAGCACAGAGACCAGTCGACTAATTTAATTTTGTGGATGAATACCAGCCAGGGAGGAGTGATTCGGGGGAAGCAAATCACATTTGAGCAGATATCTCACCCTCACTGAGTAGTATTGTGGTGTGGACAAAGGCTACATGTTTGTATTTATATAATATGATATTCAGTGTTTGCTTTAGTACAGAAAACTCTTCCATTATATAGGATATATAGCAATTGGATGATTTTCTTTTCATAATCCACAGTTCTAGTTATGCACTCAACACTGTAAAAAGGATGTTGATTCAGATATCAAACCTGGAAGGTAACAGTGCATTTACTGAAGTGCAGTAGTTTATATTCATTTTGAGGTACTTAATTGAGCATTTCCATTTTACACTACTTTATACTTTTACTTTGCTA
>JAVQJD010025048.1:0-13453 GCA_036023655.1 Nannoperca australis | reverse complement strand
ATTTTGTATATACCTTTATTTATTTTATTCTTTTTAATTCTGTTCTGCACTGTTTGGTGAAGGCTTAATCTCGTTGTACTTGTGTATAATGACAATAAAGGCATTCTATTCTATTCTCTCTATATAAGTATATATACATATCTATCTATAGATAGATATATTAAAGCAGGTTTCAAAGGGAAAACCAAACAACCTCCATCTCTGTTATTTTCTAAAAAATGCTGTAGTGGTTATTTATGTGTTGTGTTGTTCTGCACTACTGCTCTCTCTCATATTCCCAGGCCTACACACACACGCACACACACACACACACACACATACACACACACACACACACACACACACACACACACACACACAGAAGCCAACAGCGGCTGTCACTGTGCCACAGCTCTAAGTCTTGGGTGCCATATGCTACCGTAGGCTCCTGGCAGGCAGGAGTATCGTTGCTCCCAGTCAGCTGGGAGACTGGTTCAAAGGCCAACAAGGGCCCATCAAGGACCATCCTGCATGCACACAGCGCTGTAGTAGTCGTAGTAGAGTTTGAAATGTCCTGCATGCATTTTTTTAAGGAATGATATCAGAATTGATCATAATGTCATCATAGTTTTAATGAATGACAATTCAGTTTAGCTAAATGCTTACCGTTAACCCCCCAAAATGTCCATATTTACATGGTTTGATAGAATATTCCATTTATTTCTTTAAGCAAACAGATGTTGAAGTGGAAACATGGTGTGTGATTTTACTCAATCATGTTCAAGAAAAGAAAAATAAGTAAAATATATCTAAAACTTAGTGAATAACTCCTTTATATCAGAATACAGTATTAAACCTAAAAAAAGACCTACACTTTGTCATGTTTCCCAGTGATAGAAATTACATTTTCACATGGAACTTTTCAGTTAGGATTCCATTTTCACCTCAAGGCAGGATCCACTAACAACTTTTGCCACAGCAAAATGATAACATCCCAGAAAACTGTGTTTTCTAGAGATTCCCCACGGGGAAATCGACCTAGAAATATGTTGATGTAGATGTCCCTGCAGTTCAGGGCAAGTTGCAATTTGCATTTATGGGAGTTCCAAGTTCCAAGGTGCAAAATAAAATGAGGAAATTATGGAAATTCATAGCAGACATGATATATTAGCCTTTTATTATCTGTTGATTGGACACAGAATGTTCTCTAGGCATCGGCTTTACTCCCTGCAGGCTTGGCTTTAGCTGCAAATTGCGCTTGTGTTTGCTGTGTCGTCCCAGAGTGCCTTTTTCACGCAGTGTTAAAACATCTCTTCTTTGCAGCGGAGAGCTCTTTGGGGTGAGCTTTGACACCGACACTTTGAGCTCTCGTGGCAAAAGAGCTGTTGTGCACGTTTGTTTTGTGCATTGTCAGTCCGAACAAATTGCCCAAGTCTGCTCTCGTACTTGTGCTTTAATTCAGTAAATAACCTTGCACAGGTGGGATCAATTGCACATGCAGTTTCCTGTGCTTGAGATTGCATCGTTGTTTGCGATCTGGGCCTCAGTGTGAAATAAAGACAGAGGCAGTGATATACAGGTTAGTTCTAATATGCTACACTACCCGGTGATTTTCTTCTGGCATTATTGCTTATAATCACCAGGAAACACTTGATTAGATTCTTGTAGTGGTGTCTCTTGTTATTACCTGTTGCCAGAGTCATCGCCTGAAATCTAAATGACCTCAGCCTCATTTTTTAGAGCCAACATACAGCTGCAGGGAATAGTGCTGTTCTTAGACTCTGATTCAGTACTGTATTTTCATCCAGCCGGGCAATTTGCTGTTTCAGTATTTTATGGTCTAATACAATATGTAATCAAAGAGAATATGAGAGGTAGAAATACATTTATTGACGTTTTTTTTTTCTTTTTTGCTCTCTATTCCCTGCTTTCTCCTCTTTGTGTGTGTGTGTGTGTGTAGATATCCGTGACCGCAGGAAGAAGCCGGTCATGCTGTTCATTCATGGCGGCTCCTACATGGAAGGCACCGGAAACATGTTTGATGCCAGCGTCCTGGCCGCTTACGGCAACGTGATTGTGGTGACCATGAACTACCGGCTTGGTGTGCTCGGTAAGTGACCTGGATACCTCCTTTATGTTAACGCACACATAGACTGCATATGTTCTCGTAGCAATAAGACATCCATGTTACTCTGAAGATATCAGGCCTCAAGATAATATATTCAATCTGAGATACTCTAATTTTCCTTTTCACATCCTGACATCCCAGCAAACGCAAAACATTTGTGCACACATGCACGTCGATTTCACTCAGCAGACTCTTCTTCTATTCTCTGAATTGATTAAGTCGTGATGGATGACATCAATAGGATTCATCAATCTAATGACAACCAGTGCTGGCGTTGATCATGAGAGCTCACTTTCTTATGGATTTCTTGTGTTGATTATTTCTGATTGTGTAATTGTTTTGCCTTTCTTAGAAAGCCAAGGTTTCATAAAACTAACTCAAACCCTCATGCTTCAACTGTCCTCCACTGGAAAAGAACTGTTTTCATGTCACCGATACTTTTACCCAAAAAAAACTACAGTAAATCTTAAATTTAGTTTAAAAGGAACATTTTATTTGTATGATGTGTATTTTTCTGTCTATACCTGCACTATTTTCACTCCACTTTTAGAAGATGTGATCTGATTTTTGTTTTTCAAAATACTCCTACCCAATTTTATCCCAATTATAACCACGTTTTGCTTGAAATGCTTATATTTAAGATCAATTACAGCAAAAAATAGATCAATTTCTATGAGTAAAAAACATTTTCTGTGTTTTTTCTGCGTTTGTGGTGTGAATATTTCCCCATAGTCCTTTCACGCCTCGTCAAGTAACTGTATGATCATTAAAATTTAATTAGATGAAGGTCAAAAAATGCGATCAGCATCTACTTATTAAAAGCAGTAAGAGCTCTATATTTGTTTCTAATTTAGCAGTTATATATGGTCACTGGGCAAATCGTCACAACCATGTACTTTATGGTACCTTCTCACCATGTGACCACCGCTCTCTTATTTATTTGGTGACTTAGTCCTGATTTGGTCTCAAGTTATACTTTGCGAGTAACTCTCATAGAAAGGCCTTTATGTGAAAGAGAGAATGCAGGGATGGGAAAAGCATGCAAATCACATACAGATCTGGCATTTTTACTGACAAAGAAATGCACCTCACAATTCTTCCTTTTAACTGCATGCCCTCGCCCGGCGCCTCAAGCCTCTAGATGTCTATTTCACAGCTGTATAATTCATTCCACAAAGAGCAAGGCTTGTAAAAAAGGAAAATGCGTGTTTTGGTATGAGAAGGCATGGTTATGATGCACTTTTGAGCTATTACCGCCAAACACAGAAGAGTGAAAGTGAGGGATTTGGAAAGCAGTTAAGGTGGCTTTACAGGCAGAGTGCAGAAAGTGTACTGTAACGTGTCTGCTCAGGTCGCTGTGAGATCCTGCTGTAGTCAGGCTGGAAAAAATAAGAGTATCATCTGTCACCTCAACTCTTCAGCACAAGCTCCTCATCCTTTTCCTGAGAATACACTCGACTTCTCCTCTTTGTTACTCACTCCGCTCTGCCTCGCTCCATTGAGACCAAGTCATTTAGCTTGGAGAGGAGGAACCTGCCTCTAAGGAGGCAGGTGCTAACTAAAGGAAACTAAGTGCATTAGATATTTCATTAACTCAAGAGAGAGAGAGAGAGAGAGAGAGAGAGAGAGAGAGAGAGCTGCTGGAAGCTGCTTCAAAATTGCCTGCCTCACTCTGATTTGTTTTGTTTCTTTTTTAAAGGACGTTACTGTGTTGTTTTTCGGAGCACTTACACAGCCTTTACAATGATGACAGATTTTCATTTGCATGTAATTACCTAAAGTGTTTGCTTTTCAATGCCTCTTTATTGAGTTCATCAGCCTTTTTGCTACAAGTGGATAACGAAATTCAATCTAAAATGTGACTATTACCAGAGATCCATAAAGCTGCCAGGAAACCAGTGTGACAGGAGTGTGTTTCTTTACTGTTATATGCCAGCTCCCTTACTGAGCAGGGGTGAGGAGGAAAAAGGATCATTTGGTTTTTC
Source organism: Nannoperca australis (assembly GCA_036023655.1). Lineage (NCBI taxonomy): Eukaryota > Metazoa > Chordata > Actinopteri > Centrarchiformes > Percichthyidae > Nannoperca > Nannoperca australis. The sequence continues at coordinate 9,361 of JAVQJD010025048.1, read as the reverse complement.
CTATCTGTAAAAATAACATTGTTCTCACCAAGTAAATTGGTAAGATCTGAGAACACAGCAACATTTCTGAAAAGAAAACAATTTTTAACAAAGTCCCAGGTTATTTTGATTGAAAATATCTGCATATTTTCTGCCTCAAGTTTGACCTATTGGACTTACCATAGTTGGTCATGCACGCAGTTTTCCTGTGCAATGCAGGAATTATTATCAATGTCTAAGTGAGTTTGTACCTCCTAATGAAGTGGTTTCAATATTCTGCTTAAACTGTGGGCTTGTTTACAACCTCGTGTTCCTTGCCCATCCGACTTTGTTGTAGCGATGGTGCTGAGTATCTCAATCTCAATATTACTTTGGTGAGTACACTGTTATCATGATCACTGATAAAAATGATGGCCAAAGATAAGGCTGCTTGTGGTCAATCAGCTGCATCATGTATGTGAATTTTTGGTTTATTATCAGATCTGTTGATAATCTAATGTGACAGTTGCTAACGGAAAAATGGGCTTCACAATAAGACAAAAGTGTTATGGCACAACTGTACAAATACTGTCTTTGTATTGGAGTCTTTTTCTCCCAGCTTGAGTCTAATATGTAGAGTTTTAGCCAAAATAATGCTGTTCAGAAGGAATCCAAGTAAGTGGATTACTAACAGAAGTTTGGTTTTCAGAGATGAAAGTATCAGCGGCTACTCCATGTTTTGATTCAACTAAGACAATAGATTATGGTAAAGTATTAAATTCTACCAGATTATGGCATTACTGGTGCCACTGTTGCATTTTCTTCTTTCACCGCCCTATCTGTGACACTCTCATCGCATCCTTTGAGTCAAGGAGAAAACCAATTGAGAGGGAGACAGTCATTTGTATGCAAAGACAAAGCCGCAGCAAGCTCCCAAATATGAGAACCATCCAGAGCAATTTGGCCATTATTGGGAGAAGTGTGAGTAATCTTTCGCCCCATGCATCCTATATGATGGATGGCATTTTCGTTTGACAGAGAGAGACACATAGAGAAGCCAGTATGAGGGGTAGAAATGCACTTTTGTATGTTTAGAGGTGGTGTTCGTCAAGCATGTGTAGCTGCATGCATTCATGCATATCAATGTCTGCTCTGTGGGTACACTGCGAAGGTTCCTACTGTGTTTGTCTTCTTGCTTCAGCAATCTTCAGCAAGCTGATTTGGAAGCGCAGTGCAGGAATTATTGATACAGGAGCCACATGTGGTCATGTGAAATGCAAACTCAACACTGTTTTTCTTGCATGTCAGAACCCTTGGATGTTATAACTGCAGCCTCAGTCAGCAGTGCAAAAGTTATATTTTGTAGTTTTGGTTTACTAAGCCTACAACAAATGACTGTGAGGGTTTTGCACTGCTGTGTGTTTTCAGTTTAGCAGGGTATTTAAGAACCCTGATCATATAAATGATTACAGCTGCAGTTGAGTTCATTTGAATGCACGGCTGCTAATTAAGACTTAAAGCTGGCCTTTTAAAACACGTCTGGGAAGAAACAGATTGCAAAAGAAAGTGTGGGTTCTGGTGGTTACCTGGCCAGACATCATACACATATACAGTATGAGTGTTGTTCAAATTCCAGCTGGAGCACCTTCTCACTTTGATAATTAAGGTGGCAAAATTAAATGAATATGATTGGTAAAAGGTTCTGCCTGAAGTTCAGCATTTAAAACAAGGATAGCGTACAATTAGTTGCTATACAGGACAACTAGTCAGCTGCTCTGCCATTCCCTCACCCCATACTCCAGCTGTACTCCCCTTTTTCTGCTCAGTGCTTTGCTACTTCTGCTGCCTATTTAGATCTCCTTTTGTGGCAACAACTTGGCCATCAGTCCATCCATTTGAAAACCTTCACAGCATCTCATTTGATGAGTTACAACCCCAGCCAAGACAGCACTTACTTTGTATCCTGTGGTACGAAGAGCTCCAGGAATCATGTCTTGAGAGAAGGAATTATTCTTGACAAATCTTTGATAATTTTGATGTTGAACACTTTTTCTACTTGGCCTTTTTAGGACTTAAAGCTTTTGGGGTTATATTTAGATTCAGTAAAATATGTACATTTTGTAAATCCATTCTGTCTCGCACTCTCTGCTAACCTCCTCCTCCTTTATGTCTATGTATCTTTATGTCTGTGCATGCATCTATTGTCCTTACATAAGAGCATTTGAAAAAACAAAAAGAAATCAAGCACAGAAAGACAAGAATTGCTGTATTAGAGGTCAGGGAAGAGAAATAAACCTTCTTAATCCTTTTTTCCCATCTGGCTGACTGAGAGACATGATCTTTTCTCTCTCCGTCTCCAATAACACCCTTATTTAACAGCCGCCTCGCCAGCCCTGCCATCGTTACACAAATGCTAACCACCATGGAATCATTCACATAGCGGAACATGCCTGTCTCTATCCATATGCTAATATGGAAATTTACCTCTCTGTCTGCACGAGTTTTGCCAGGAACAGACATGGCTGAAGTGGCAGCGGAGGGAAGGAGCAGGCAGTCTCCACCGAGCTCTTTGCTGGGAATTCTGCTGAGTTCAATATGTAATGAAAAGCTTCCCAGGGCCACTGAGCACTTGACCTTGCCTTGGCAGCCTTGACATGCTTGCAATACATACGTCACCTCCGTCCCAATGAGCTTTTTATATCCCTCCACCGCCAGTGTGAGAGTTGGGGAAGGGGAACAAGAGCAGGAGAGAGATGAAAGCGAGACTATGCATTCATTCAGACATTAACAATGATGATGAGAGCAGAGAGGTGGAACAGTGCGGTACAAAGCTTACAGCATTTCTTTGGCGCTGCAACACTTATGTCGACATACTGTACGCAGCACAAGCTGTGTGTGTGCATGTGCGCGCGCTGTGGCCAAGCTACACACACCCAATAGGGTAAGAAATGTTGAAAGATGAGAGAAGTGACAGTGGGGGAGAGATGGCAGGGGGAGGGGAGGGGGGGGGGGGTTGCTTTAGCCTGTGATGCTAAAAATAAAACCTGCGGAGCCGCTTTTGAGTGTGCACTAGAGCAGATATTCATCTACAGCACAATTATATATGCCCTGTGCTGCTGTCTGTGGACATGCAGGCAGCAGATATGGCATCTTCTGCAATATGGTGACGCATCTCTTCAGTGCATGGACTGAATACACACACACACACACACACACACACACACAGGCATGAATGTTTTGTGCTCAGGATGAATCCTCCTTACAATGGTTTTGCCTTACATACACACACACACACACACACTGTTACTTTGTAAAACTCGTGATTTGTTTTTCACTGAAAAATGCCTGCTCAACGCTTCGTCAAGGGGTCCTCAGTGTGTGTGTGTGTGTGTGTGTGTGTGTGCTGTCCCATGACCAGACAGCAGTGTGAAAGGGGACTTGACAGAACCAGAGAAGATATTAAGACACACACAAGCTGAACACCTCTCCCAAACACTTGCACACACACACTTTTCTCAGTCTCCATAGCAACCTCCGGCAGAATTGATGAGCAAAGTCCTCTTGACTCTGTGTGAGGGGAGAGAACGGGGGACTGTGGTGTGTTAAGTGTGTGTGTGTGTGTGTGTGTGTGTGTGTGTGTGTGTGTGTTTGGTATAGAGTGTGACTTTGAGAAAGAGGACAGGCTGGTCCACTATTTTCTGAGAGGAGATTAGCACCTCAGCTGGCTCGTATCACACACACACACTCACAGACACGTTCCCATGGGCAGGTGAGATGCACACATCTGCCCTCCTGCACTGACACACACATTAACACAGACACAGCCATGTATTCAGACAGCTCTCGCAGCTTCTCTCTCATTGCTCCCCAGACATTCTGTTTCTCCTCTGTTTGTCCGTGGCCTTGATACTGTCTCACCTGACATGCCTCCTACTTTCTGGCCTTCCTCTGTTACCTCCTCCTATGTTTCCCTCCCCTCTCTTCTTCTTTCTTCTCCTTTAGAGTCGAACCTTCTGGAACTTGTGGAATACAGTTATATATATGCCAGCACTGTTATGTGTCAGTATTTTAGGTAGTTGCAAAGTTAACAGGGCCCCAATTATGAGGTTTTATGAATAGCCCAGGTTGAAAAATACCCCATTTTTACTTTAACAAATGAGACTTTTAGGTAATCTGTTAAAACTGGTATAAAAGCCACAGTCTGCCATCGGAATATAGAGGGTGTAAGTCAATCACCTTCTTGTTTTCCTACTTTTCTTGGACAGTCTGAGGATGTTGAGCAAAGTAACTGCAGTGCTCTTTATGAATCTTGTAACATTACAAACTGCTTCACATTCTGTTGAGACAGTGAGAAAGTTCTCTAAGATCTGATCCACCTACTGTAACTCTGCCTCTGTCTGTATTTACAATTCTCTTGTTTTACACTTACCTTTCTGTCTCACACCACTCTCACTTCCTCTCCCTTTGTTCCTTCATCTCCTCTCTGTGCCGTGTTTTTTCCCTGCTCATCTTCTCTTTCACACACACACACACACATTATTTGCTGTGGGCACTGAGTTATAGGGCAGATTATGCTGATATATGTTTCACATGTCAAACAATCAGCTTTATAAGTGAGGAACCATGGGCTGGTAATAGCCGGAGATGGATCATCATTACAGAGGGATGACAGCCGTTTGAATCATCGCGCGGCACTACGGGGCTAACTGGGAGACTTAGTTCTCCCCTGGAGATGGCAGAGTTGTTTGGATAGCTAAAATAGCACCCCATGCATCTTTACTTTCAGATTGACAGGCTGTTAGTTAGTGTAAATACAAGTGCAGCAAAGAAAAGCAGTCAGCATTTGTGCTGTGTGATGCGTTCTGATCTTGGACTAAACTGCGTCTGTGGACTAAAACTAACACAGCCTTTGAGCTGTCTTTGCGTGCAGCCAGCACACATACATAGTAAACAGCATATGGCATCAGGATGCTACAGTGGTGTATATTTAGCATTCCACTTCACTGTAGGCTCTGTGTGTGTGTGTTTGTTTCTCTTGGTGTTCAGCCATGCACAGAAAATGTGTGCATTGTTTGCTGCGTATCACTAATGCGAACATGTGCATGTTCAGGTATAAAAGAGGGAAGGAGTCCACCGCTGATAACTTTCACACTATTAGATGTTGTCAATTAATTGTCCCTCTTATATAGGGAAGAGTTTATTTGGAAGTATTTTCTTGGCTCCTTCCTGGTTATTCTTTAACTTCAGCTTTTTTGAATGGTTTCCTGCATTTCACTAAACGTTTCTTGATAATCCTAAGAGAACAAGTGTGAAGTCGATGCTGTCACCTGTTTGTTTTGTGTGGAGAAAGGCTCTTGCCTCTTGGTATTTCAGATTAGTAAATTGAGAGGTTTTCCGTGCCTCGCCCTCAAAAACAACATTTTTTGTGTGGCCTCATTATGTCCCAGTCTACCGAGTGGATTTCCACCTGTGTGTCTGTTAAATATCGCTACTGTCTAAGTGTGGGAAGCATAAACTGTTGATGTAAACTACAACTGGTTGACTGTGGTTGTGTGCGACATAAATCTCATCATCATACATCTCATATGCAGCTACTTTTTATTGCTTATAGCCCAGTTCAGACTACAGCTTCGCAACAACACGAGCTGAAACATGCAGCTACTTCCAATTTGCCACTCTACAACGTTCTGAAACCGTTGTGATTGTTTTATATCAGTGCGACTGGATGAGACACTGCATCCTTTCCGTAGCAACAACTCTGTACTTTCGTTCTGTCTGCTAGCTTTCAGGCTTTTTTTTGTAAATGGATATATTGCATTTCTAGTATTGATGAAACGGCGGAAACCTAAAAAAAACAAGAGGGTGGAGATAACCAGTTGACTTTAGTAAGAGCTGATTGGCTGTTGAAACAGGTGACGTGCCTGCCTAAATCCAGCCGCTGCCAATCTGAGTTGCAGGTGGAGCCACCAGCCGGCACCATCAGCCCCAAGCTGCTTAGGGGCAGTGAAACAAATGTAATAGTAGTAAAGTGGTTCAGGTGTATTTGTTATATTCTGCTTCTGGAATGGGCAGGTCAACACCTATAGTGAGCTTGGCAGGTGAGCCAAATTTGTAGGTTGATCAGTCAAAGGATAAGGACAAATAGGATTCCTGCCGTGAATGTCGGCCTAACGCAGCCCCAGATTCAGAACCCTGGTCAGCGGTTGTGGCGATAATTGTAATTTAATGGCTGGAAGTTTGTTGCGCAAGCATTTTGTATCCCATTTTGTACTTTTGTGCTTTCACCACAATGCACTGACTATCCCTGCTTATATCCACATAATTTCCCCCCCTCAGCCCATTACTCTAGCCTGTGCCTCTTCATGCCAGGTTGCTCTGTCGCCTCATCGCTTTGGTTCCAGAAAAACCGGATCGTCCTGAGGCACAGCTGGGCCCCATGGCTCATCCACCCTCTTCTCCCCTGGATCGCCACAAACCCTCTTCCACATGTCCACCCTGCCATCACCACTGCATTAACACATCAAGCCTGGCTAACACAGCACCTGGGGCCTGGAGAGTGTGTGTGAGTGCACGCTTCATTACTCATGTCAGATGTTCACCTCTTTGCGTACCTTAAACACAAGCAGAAAAACACACACAGGCAATATGAATGGTAATAGAAGTAATTTGCATTATAGGGACGGTGAGGTCAAGGACGGGACTGCCTTGTGTCGACCACATGGTTGGCCAGGGCGCCTGTGATTGACAGGAGGAAAAGCATGATAATGTCAGAGGCGATATGACACCTGACATGAGCACACACATAGTTGCATGTACACACACATAATAAAATGAGACAGCAGAAGACCAAGGGAGAGGGAGTTGGACAAAGGAGGAGCGAGGAGAGGAGTGAGAGAAATAGAGTTCACTCATCCGTGCCCCCCCTCTACCCAACACACCCACACACACACGCCAAACACAGGCTGGCCACAGTAACTCACTGGCCCAGTAACAGATGCTGTGAGCAGTGTGAGAGCTAGGCTACACCTGCTCTCCTCTGCTGCTCCACCTACCTTTCTGGTCCACAGCCCCACACCCAGACCCAGAGAGCCAACAGTTCCTGCCTCTCCCCTTCCCCAGCCAGGCCACCTCTCGGCCTGGCCACTTTCCGAGCCATGCCCTCCCTCTTTTTCTCCACCTGGTTTCCTCCACAGAGAGGCCAAGCTATAGAGTCATTGGCCCCAAACACAAGCACACACACACACACACACACACACACAGAGTGAAAGTCTCTTGCAGTTGGTAGTTAAATGCATTCTTAATTTCTTTCTCTCCCTACACACTCAGAAACATGTACGTATGCATGCAAATAAGGTCCTGCTAATTTACTTTAAACCAGGCTGTTCCATGTTAATTTGGGTGTAATACTTTCTTGAACACCTACACACACTTTCACTTTCTGGGCTATTAATTGAAAATCTTACATGGTTCTCTGCGGTCCTGAATGTGTATGTAACTGTGTGTGTATGCGAGCGCATTTTCACATATTCCCCAGCTGAACATATTGAAGAAATGATGTGAACGTGTTAGTTTATGTGGTGGTGATGGAACGGGATATGAATATGTACAAGGTGGATGTAAGTGGGGGTAGTGGGCATGTGTGTGTTATCCACCTGCTACTCCTGCTCTCGTCCTCTGATCAAGGATGAAGCAGTGTAGGCATCTCATTAGGAAGCTGCTGGAGCTAATTAACTAATTAACCAGCCTATCCCGGGGAAGCAACCCTTTGCCAATCAGCGGGCCCCAAAAGAGCAACGTTCGCTCACCTGAAGGGAAGGCTGAGCCCGGCTGTGCAGCTCTCTTCCACTGACTGCGTTTTCTTTCCGCAACCCTGACATGCCTGTTCACACATGGCTGGGTTGGACAAAGACGGGCTGATGATAATGAACGTTTATTTGTACCTCAGACGTTTCTGTCTTGTGCACGGATGTGCACAGGCGCACACACGGAAAGTAGTAGATGTTTTCATATGGAAAGCTCTGTAATCTGTTGAGCTTTGAATGAGACAGATGGTACCTTTAAAGTGGTGCCATAACAAGCTTGAGCTCCTGTGTCAAAACATGCCTTTTTTCTCACTGTGTGAGGCTGTTTCCTCAACATTTCAAAGCGCACCAAATGAACGACTGCTGGAAATTGTTGCACAAAGCCTTGTGGCCGTGCAATTACCACGATCTGTGGAACATGAATGAAATACAAAAGCTATTACAAGCTTTCATTTTAATTAAGTAGATGTAATGTGTTTGAATATAACCCTGAACATGCCCATACATATACTCAGTCTGAGAGAGAAAAGAAGGAATGAAGGAATGAGTGTTTTTATGAGTTGCGTGTATGCATTTGCACATGTTTACATGCATATCCCTCTACAGCATCTTATAGCATGCTCTCTGGTAGCCTTTTGTCAGTGTTTGTGCACAAACAACAGTCTGCCCATAACAGTTGACTGTTGAATTAGTAATGAACACAGGTATGAAGCCACTTTGTCTTTGGTGTGTTCTTGCTTCTGAGTGTGTGTGTGTGTGTGTGTGTTTATGCAGTAAGCTACAGTACCAGACAAAACCCTGCAACAACCGGTAGATGGTTTGCCAAACGCCTCCCCCGAACAGCAAGTGTGAAATCATAGCTTAGAAACTGTGACTATGCACCTGGGTCTGTTTAGCTTTGGATTTTTCTTCACATGAAAAACTCACAGGGTTATGCCTTGTTTAAGTCTCTCCAAAACCAAAAACACAAGTGAACAATTAAACCTAAGCTTCAAACATTAGCATTCACAGCTAACTAGCTTACTGCCGGCAGTAGTAACCCAGTGTTACTTCCAACGGCAAGGGGCATGTCATTAGCTTACTGCATTATTTTGTGGGGTTACAGGTTAATTTAGAGAAACACCTGTTCAGGATCATATATACACTCTATTGGAGCTAACATGCTAATTGTTGCTATTTAGCGGAATTTCAGGAGCAGGAACACACCCCCATTACGTCAACCACATCACTACGCCATTTCCGTATAAATAACCCTACGTAACCGTCCCTCGTCCGCTCTCGATTACTGTGCCCACCAACCACAGCTGCTAGCACCGGCTGAGACGCCTGGCACCGGGGCCCCAGCTATCCACCTCCAGCAACCACCACTCTCGATTACTGCGCATGGCATCTGCTAGCAGCTACCAACCTCCAGCAACCATAGCAGCCAGCACCGGCCGAGACGCCAGCACCGGGATGCCGGAGTTCCCGGACGTCCACCAACCACAGTAGCTAGCACCGGACGGGACAACGGCCGACCACCGACCACAGCAGCTAGCACCGGCTGCGGAGTCCGGCACCGGGTTGCCGCTCTGTCTGTTGGTTTTTGGGGGTTTGTACTA
>JAVQJD010025047.1:0-12534 GCA_036023655.1 Nannoperca australis | reverse complement strand
TGTGTGTGTGTGTGTGTGTGTGTGTGTGTGTGTGTGTGTGTGTGTGTGTGTGTGTGTGTGTGTGTGTGTGTGTGTGTGTGTGTGTGTGTGTGTGTGTGTGTGTGTGTGTGTGTGTTGATGGTTGATTTATTCTATAAAATGTCAGGAAAAGGTGAAAAGTCAGTTTCTCAAAGTGACGTCTTCAAACTGCTTCTTTTGTCCAAAAACACAGACTCTTCGTTTCCTGTCAGAAAGGACAAAGAGAAGCTGCACATGTTCACATGTAGAAGCTGGAAGCAGCAGATGTTTGACTGTTGGTGATTGATGTATTCTAACAGAATATTTATCACCTGTGTGTCACTGTCGGTAGATGGCTGGATTATAAACCTGTGGGCAGGAGACTCCTCGGGACACGCTTCGTTGCCTTCAAGGTGCCTCTGAAACAGGTAACAGGAAGTGTTTATGGTCACACTGTAAGTGGAAGAGAGCTGCTGATGGAAACGCGTGTGCTGTTCTTCAGTCTTTGACCCGTCAGCTCTCCGGCCCCGACGTGTTCGGCCCCTGGGAGCTGCAGGACATGCTGACCAGAGACGACCAGGAACTTGGTTTGATCATCGACCTGACCTTCACCACGCGCTACTACAACCTGCAGGTAACGCACACCTGTGTGTTTGAATGGGGTTTCTTTGTCCAACTTGAAGGGATATTCACTCAAGAGTGTGTGTGTGTGTGTGCAGGACGTACCCGAGTCGCTGCTGTGTGTGAAGATCTTCACAGCCGGACACGAGGTTCCCAGCGACGACACGATCCTGAGCTTCAAACGCGTCGTACGCAGGTTTCTACGAGACAACGCAGATAACGGTGAGGAGGAGGAGGAGGAGGAGGAGCTGATGAAGAACTAGTGTGTGTTTCCACTGTGCATTTACGTCCTGGTAATTATGTGGAACCTGCAATCAAAGCAAATATATATACACACACACACACACACACACACACACACACACACGGGACCACTGGTGTGAGACAGGGAGTACTGACAGTTACTGTTATATACGTACATATAAAATATATCTGTTGGAGCCAGTGAACAGAAGAAAAGATGCAAATATTGATTATTTACAAAAGAAGAGCCAAAAGCTTTGTTACAGGAAGAGAGAACTCTGGGAAACGTAGGCTTCATTTTGAGAAACACTCTGCGCTCTCTCTCACACACACACACACACACACACACACACGCGCTGCTTTCACATTAACCGGCGTGTCCGTTACAGACCGGCTGATCGGAGTCCACTGCACCCATGGGCTGAACCGCACCGGCTACCTGATCTGCAGGTGTGTACACTGTGACGCGTGGATTGGGGGTGGAGGTGTGTGCAGAGTTTAACAGGTGTGTCTGACCTGCAGGTATCTGATCGATGTGGATGGGATGGATCCTAAAGAGGCCGTGGAGCGTGAGTCCTGGTGTTGTGCGTCTCGTGTTCTCGCAGTGTGTCGTTTGTGAAACTAAACGTTGTTCTGTTCTCAGTGTTCAACTCGTCGCGCGGCCACAACATAGAAAGAAAGAACTACCTGGAGGATCTCCAGCATGGACCCAAGAGGAGGTGAAACATAGACCAAACATTGCTTTCTGGTTTTATGTCTCACTCTGTCAGAGGTCAGAGGTGAAAGAGACAGGAAGTCACCTGAAGTCACAGACATGAGTCCAGGTGACTCTGAGGAAACCACCGTGCTCCTTCAGGTGCAGCAGTGGGCTCCTGTCTCCAGCTGTGTGAGCTGACAGCTCGTCCAGCTCACTGCTGACGGTGCAAACGGTTATTTCACTGGTTATTTCACCCGGGATGTTTTATTGATCTGTTTTCAACAGTAACAAGGGGATAGAGAAGTCTAAACAGGAGCCAATGAGAGGCCTCGCTTCCCACCGGCCGTTACACTGTGACAGCAGAGAGGACAGACAAGCGCACCTTAACAAGCCCTCGCACCACAGGTAACGTGTCACCTCTTGATGCTTCTGTCTGCAGCATCACCTGCAGAGGTAACGTCCTCTGACTTCTGTCTGCAGGTGTTCCTGCAGCTGCAGTCAGTTCCTGCAGGTGTTCCTGCAGCTGCAGTCAGTTCCTGCAGGTGTTCCTGCAGCTGCAGTCAGTTCCTGCAGATGTTCCTGCAGATGCAGTCAGTTCCTGCAGGTGTTCCTGCATCTGCAGTCAGTTCCTGCAGGTGTTCCTGCAGCGCTCTTGTATTTAAAGATGTTTCTTTCCTTTCCAGTGGAACAAACCACCGCTCACATCACTTCCATCCACACGACGGCCTTCTTCCCAGTCCGCCTCCTTTCTATCCACCCACGGGAGCCCCTCACCACCCCTATCGATGGGCCCCCCCTCACCCTGACAGTCAGTGGAGGAGGCCCCCCCGCTCAGAGGACAGCTGGTCCAGATATCCGCCGGCAGAGCGCGGGTGGAGTCAGTCGTCCCATCGAGGTCAGTCGTCCCATCGAGGTCAGTCGTCCCACCGGAGTCCGTCCTCCCACTGGCAGCAGGACAGAAGGAGAGCTCCCCCCCCCCTCCCCCGGTACTCCCCACGCTGGACCAGCGAGACCCACAGAGTCAACACGTATGACAACTAGATCAGGACACTGAAGTGTCTTATTAGTAGCAACAGCTGCAGGGTGACCACAGCCCAGCAACAGACTTCTTCATGGGTTTACTGATTGATTGATTGATTGATTACTGTCTGTCCTGAACGACCCTCACAGGTGCAGTGAAAGAGTTTTTGGTTGTAATTAGAGACATAAGAGCCGAAGCCTCTCTCCCCCGATCTCCAACTTCTCCAACAGAGTGAGACCTCTTCAGTCACGCTTTCATTCATAGCCGATCGATCAATCGAAGCTGATCAGATACATTGTTGTGAATCATGACCTTCAGTGTTTGGATCAAGTAGCTCCTGAGAAGAAGATCTTTGGGTTTTTATTTCGTGTCACCCCGTCACAGCAGGTCTGATCGCCCTCCGTGCTTCAGCTAATGATTGTTTTCATTATTGATTGATCGATTAGTTGCCTTCTCTGTAAAAAAATATGCCGATCACACGTCCCCAGAATTTACCATCATAACAGACTTGAAACATGTTTACAACACGTGGAACCTATGAAATGACACTTTTGTTTTAACACTTTTGTTTTAAAATGGACTTTTAACCATTAATGGATTCATATAATTGTTAATTATTAATTTTTTTGCCAATAAAAGAATTGATTGTTAAATTTAGCAGTCATTAAAGCCAGGATATTTGTGACATTAAAACGTACCTGTAATCAGTCGTTGCAGCTCTGAACTCGACCCACAGGTGACCAGCACACGATCCCTCACCGGCTTCCCACACACGTTGTTAGTCGGACTAAACTGTGTGTGTGTGTGTGTGTGTGTGTGTGTGTGTGTGTGTTTTCTACCATGTGGACTTCAGGTCGGGTGTGTGTGACCTGGTTTAACGGCTAACAGCTAACGTGTAGAGCAAGATTAAACGAAATGGAAACCCTCTCCTGGTTCCATCAACGTGTCCGAAACTTTGCTTTATGACCAAACACCTGCAGAACTACAGACGCTCCCAGCAGCCTCAGCTGCACGCTAGCTAATGACAGCATGCTAACATGCTAAACTAAGCTGGTGAACATTATAGCTGCTTAACATGTTAGCATTGTTGTCTCTCTGTCCACAACAAGTCACAAATATAAATATGGATTTCGTGCTTTTTGAAAAACGACAGTTTGGTGAAAGAAGCTGTTCAGGTGAGACTTGATGAACTGGTTCAGTTTCCACCGTGTTAGAATATGTGCTGATAAACAGAAACTTGGGGAATGTCCCTTTAAATGATTCAATCTTCCACTTTACTATTTCATCTATTTCTATTTTACTTCTAAGTGACTCTGAATCTTATTAGTTTTATTGTTAGAAGATAAAACCTTTTATAAATATATCACTATAGTGATGCGGGCTGGTGTGCCCTCTGCGCATGCGCGGCGGGCTGTCACGACTCTGCAGCTGCAGGTGGAAACATGGCGATGAAGGCGCTCCGAGGGATGGTGAACGGGGCCATGAGCGAGCTCTCCTCGGCCGTCAGCGGGAACAAACCGACGGCCGCCGCTCCGGCCGCCTCCCGGGAGCATGTGATGGCCGTGAGCCGGGATTACATCTCCCAGCCCCGCCTCAGTGAGTGTGTCGGAGTCACGCAGCACTCTGTTTGTTAGATCACGAGTATATATGAAGATATTTTAAAGACTTAAACTGTGTCAGAGTCACACGATGAGAGCTGTCAATCATGCATTCACCTGCGCAGGTTACAGTGATTCAGAAACAATGAATGAATGAATGAATGAACGTGCAACAACTGCGTGAGATGGATGAGATGTTGTTGTGAATTTATCACTAACTAACAACACATCATGTGAACTTGGACTTTTGGGGAATTGTGGTGTCTTTTTATATCTGAAGTGAGAAACTGATGAAGGAAACAATGCAGAGTGGCAGCTGTGCAGAGTGTTGCATGAATGTGTGTGTGTGGGCCTCCTCTTGCCAGCGTAGTCAGAAATATAGTGAGGAGTTACATCACAAGAACCCCCCACATCTCCAGAGAGGACGGTTGATTCATCGTGTAAATAATAGAAGTAATAATTACAAAACGACGTCTTTAAATGTCCAAAACCTGCTGGAACAATGACGTTAATCAATGAATGTGTTACCGAAAATAACCGCAGGTAAACGTTTCTGTTCATCCACTAATGGACCGAGCTGTAATCTGATTGGTCGGCCCGTCAGTCAGCAGGGAGACCCCGGCCCACCTGTACCTGCAGGTCTGACGCACTGTTTTCTGCATCCTCAGCCTATAAAACTGTGTCTGGAGTCAACGGCCCGCTGGTGATCCTGGACCAGGTGAAGGTGAGAGAATTCTCTCATGTCCCTGTTGGAAGTACAGCATGTTTGTATTCTTATTTTTAACAGCACAGAGGAAAGAAAACACTCGTATTGTATTGTTCTGTCCTGGCTGCATGTTTAATCTCCGTCTGCACGTGCAGAATAACTTCCTGCTCCTTCCTGCGTCGCTCCAACAGTTCCCGAGGTACGCAGAGATCGTCCACCTCACGCTGCCGGACGGCACCAGGAGGAGCGGGCAGGTGCTGGAGGTCACCGGCTCCAAAGCGGTGGTGCAGGTACTCGAATCTCAACAACTACGGGAGGAAACTTTGTGCAGACGTTCATGTTCCCCAGAGGATGAATCCCTCTGACTTTGGTGATCCTCCTGACTGTTCATATAGCGCCACCGTGAGGTTGGCTTTTGTGCCTCAGAGTGAAATATCTTGTCAACTGTCTATTTCCATGAAATCTGCTACAGATATTCATGGTCCCCAGAGGATGTATTCTAATGTCTGTCAAAGGTTTCACTTCTCCTGTTCTTACCCGTTAGCCCACGGCAGGATTACAACTAACACAGCAGGTCACACGGCTCAGAATAAAACATATCTTAAAATATATTCCCATCAGCCTCAGCTGCACGCTGTGTTTACTGCTGACTAGCTAATGTTAGCATGCTAACACTAAAGCTAATGCTAAAACTAAGCTGGTGAACAAATGCAACAACGTTAGCATTTAGCATCACAGAGTTGCTAGCATGGCTGCAGAGCATTTAAAAGTTTTTATAAAGACGAGTGAATAAAGGAAATAAAAGCATAATAGAGAGAATAAAACTTTGTTAAAGCCCCTCGTGGCTCCATGCTCCCTGTTAGTTCACGTTTCTCAGATGTAGAGACTTCTGTGAATGACACAACACAACATGTACGTACATAAGGAGGAGGGTTTCTGCCCTCTGCAGGTGTTTGAGGGGACTTCAGGTATCGACGCCAAGAAGACCAGCTGTGAGTTTACAGGAGACATCTTACGGACGCCCGTCTCGGAGGACATGTTGGGTACGACACACCTCCAAACACACACTCATGTTTCTTTGTACTGTGCTGACCGTGTGTGTGTGTGTGTGTGTGTGTGTGTGTGTGTGTGTGTGTGTGTGTGTGTGTGTGTTGCAGGCCGTGTCTTTAATGGATCTGGTAAACCTATCGACAGAGGACCAGCGGTCCTGGCTGAAGACTTCTTGGACATCATGGGTGCGTTGACTGTTTGTAACTAAGTACTTTATCTTGTCAACTGTACAGAACAGTGTGATGCAACAATATCATTTCCATTATCGATTAATCGTTTCATTTGTGAGTTTTCTGAGAGTCCAAAGTGTCTTCAGGTGTCTCCCCAAAGACTCTTCATCTCCTGTCAGAGGGGACGAGGACGAGCAGCAAATCCACACATTTAAGAAGCTGGAAGCAACAAGTTTTTGCTTTAAAAAATAGTTAATCTTCTTTCAATTGACTAATTGATTAGTTGGCTACTTGTTGCAGCTCCACATTATGTATTCATTACTTTGATCTTCAGATTCATGACAGTGGACAACAGGTCAAACACACAGTTTGTGTAGGGATTTGCAAAAACATGAATTGACCACCTTACTAACAGACATATATTGACACACACACACACACACATCATATATTGATATGGATCTGATTGATTTGGATAATTGCTTTCATGTCGCAGGCCAGCCCATAAACCCTCAGTGTCGTATCTACCCGGAGGAGATGATCCAGACCGGCATATCTGCCATCGACGGCATGAACAGCATCGCCAGGGGGCAGAAAATACCCATCTTCTCTGCTGCCGGGCTACCACACAATGAGGTGCACACACACACACACACACACCTGTAAACACACACACACACCTGTAAACACACACACACACACACACACGTGTAACATGTTTGTTTGCCGAATCTTAATTAAACGTGATGAATTCTTTGTCACTTCCAGTCCGTTTACCAGATTTCATGAAGTTAAAGGTTTTAAACATGAATGAAGTCGTGTTCCTGTTTCTCGGCAGATCGCAGCTCAGATCTGTCGGCAGGCCGGTTTGGTGAAGAAGTCCAAGGACGTGATGGACTACAGCGACGACAACTTCGCCATCGTATTTGCAGCCATGGGGGTGAGAACCTTTAGTCTTTAGACACTGTGGAGGCTCAGAGTTTGAACACAACATATACAGTGACCTGCAGTTCCTCTTCTCTGCCACCAGGTGAACATGGAGACAGCCAGGTTCTTTAAGTCTGACTTTGAGGAGAACGGTTCCATGGACAACGTCTGCTTGTTCCTCAACCTGGCCAACGACCCCACGTACGACCGTTCACTCGTCACCTTATTGTTACTTAAATAAAATAGAAATGAAATAATGAAGAAAAAATAAAAGAGAGAGAGAGAGAGACTTCCTTCAGAAGAATAATTTTCCTGCTGCTGACTTTGTGGTCATTGTTTTAGTGTTTATGTACCAAGAGAATAAAATCTGTATTTCTCGACGTATTGAAAAGCACTTTTCCGCCATTTTGGAGAGATTTCAGATAGAAGTGACGCACTAAAAGACACCTAGCTACACTTCTTACTTATTGCTTCTTTAAACCTGAGTGCTTTAAGATGTCAGCTTGAGATCTGGTGCACAGGAAGTGTGGGAACCAGGAAATCTGACATTGGATGCTTGGGGGTTCACATTTTTACGTTTCTAAATGGAAATGATGCGTTCACTGCATGAAGCTCATTTAAGTTGTAATATTTAATGGTCTTTACATGAAGCCACTAACAATGGTTCTGTGATGGCCCCACAATTGCAAATGCAGAAAGAGGTTAAAATCTCCTTTTTCTTGCAGCATCGAGCGAATCATCACGCCTCGTTTGGCTCTGACGTCAGCAGAGTATCTGGCCTATCAGTGTGAGAAGCATGTCCTCGTCATCCTCACTGATATGAGCTCCTACGCGGAGGCCCTCCGAGAGGTCAGACACAGTTTCAGTGCATGAAGCAAGAAAACGACGTGAGGAAACTGGAAATAAATGGTGGTTTTTACTGATCCCGACTCCGCCGCAGGTGTCTGCAGCCAGAGAGGAGGTGCCGGGCCGGCGGGGTTTCCCGGGCTACATGTACACGGATCTGGCCACCATCTACGAGAGAGCCGGCAGAGTGGAGGGACGAAGCGGCTCCATCACCCAGATCCCCATCCTCACCATGCCCAATGACGGTACTCCCACTCCGAACCTCCGGCTCCGGACGCCGGCGGCTGCGGTTCTGACCGTGTGCTCTGTTGTGTCTCTCAGACATCACGCATCCGATTCCTGACCTGACTGGTTACATCACCGAGGGACAGATCTACGTGGACAGACAACTTCACAACAGACAGGTAATGACGAGCAGCGGCACAGGTGAGTCAGATATGTGTCTGTGTGAAGGTTGGGCCTGAAGAGACCCTGAGCTCTACACAGTAGCATGTGACCTGACCGAAGACTGGTTGGTGTTGACTTGTTTGTGGACTCAAGACTTGTTGGTGTTGACTCGAGACTTGTTGGTGTTGACTTGTTGGTGTTGACTTGTTTGTTGACTCGAGACTTGTTGGTGTTGACTTGTTGGTGTTGACTTGTTTGTTGACTCGAGACTTGTTTATGTTGACTTGAAACTTGTTGGTGTTGACTTGTTTGTTGACTCGAGACTTGTTGGTGTTGACTTGAAACTTGTTGGTGTTGACTTGTGACCTGACCAAAGACTTGTTGGTGTTGACTTGTTGGTGTTGACTTGTGACCTGACCAAAGACTTGTTTGTTGCCTTGGGATTTGTTGGTGTTGTTGTTGTGACTCCTTGCGTCTCATTAGCATCTTGTCGTTTAGATTTATCCTCCCATCAACGTGCTGCCGTCTCTCTCTCGTCTCATGAAGTCGGCCATCGGGGAGGGAATGACCCGCAGAGACCACTCTGATGTTTCCAACCAGCTGGTGAGTTCTCACACACACACACACACACACACACACACACACACACACTCGCCCTCCCACTCTGATAGTGTGTGTGTGTGTGTGTGTAGTATGCATGTTATGCTATAGGGAAGGACGTCCAGGCCATGAAGGCCGTGGTGGGGGAGGAGGCTCTGACGGCTGATGACCTGCTCTACCTGGAGTTCCTCACCAAGTTTGAGAAAAACTTCATCTCCCAAGGTGCAGTGGGGTTGTTAACAGAACAGGATTGATTAGTTGATCAATCGATTAGACGACCTCTGTCCTTTTAACTTACTGTAGGAAGTCTTAAACTACACAGAATTCAGTTTCCTCCAGAACATAATGATAATAATTTCTTTATACTGAACGTCTCTTACATGCTAACGGAAACCTTTCAGGGAAATGAAATGTCCCAAAACAAAACACAGTATTATCAGATATAAACAATAACAACACAAAAGCACTGGCTAACAGCGTGCTAACAGCGTGCTAACAGCGTGCTAACAAGCTTTTTTACAAGATATGTTTTTGAAGATATTTAAAAGATGTTGCCGTTGCTCAGGGTTGATTTTAACTTCAGTGAATGGACACGAAGGTCCAGGTTGTATTTATGTAATGAATTATATCAAATATATATTTATATTTACATCCCACTTTGTTCTCCATGTGGTATTAAAAAACTTGTAAAGGCTGCTGAACACTGCAGAAAGCGCATCTGGAACTGGACCAACGTGAAGTGGGTCATGCTTGTGTGTGCAGGTGCCTACGAGAACAGGAGTGTGTTTGAGACTCTGGACGTCGGCTGGCAGCTCATGAGGATCTTCCCCAAAGAGATGCTGAAGAGGATCCCTCAGAGCACCTTGGCTGAGTTTTACCCCCGAGAAGCCAAACGTTAACCAAGCGCACCCCTCCGAGCCGCCACCAGTCCCCCCGCTTCCATCCGTCTCAGTGAAGTCTCGCTGCGTTCGTACAGTGTAGTGTTGTCACGTGAAGCTGTAACCGTCCTGACGCTCGTCACGTTCGTGTGGTCTCAACAACAAACCATTTCCTGCTTTAACAGCCAGAAACACTGACACGCACACACACACACACACACACACACACACACACACACACACACACACACACACACACACACAGATGTATGTGTTCAGTGTCAACAGTCCAAAAATAATCTACAAACACAGCTGGAGACGTCACAGTGAAGTTAAAGTCGAGTCCGTCTCGCGCTCTAAAGCAGAACAGAGTTACAGGAATACGTGTTCTCTTTCTGGAGGTCCGACACGAAACCACCTGTAAAACGGGAATTCTTGAGCTTTAGAGGCTAGCTGTTTCCCTCTGTGTCCAGTCTTTATGCTAAGCTAAGCTAACCGGCTGCTGGCTCCAGCTACATGAGAGATGCTTATTTCCCAACGCGCTGCCCTGTGGAGCTCCTGAGCCTTGTTGCTCTGTGAGGAACGTTTCCTGAGGGGGTTCCTGTTGATGCGGATGTCTGAGGATATGATTCAACATGTTTGTTAGATAGAAACACAGAAAGTTGAGCTCTTCACAGTGTAACTTTAACAGCGAGAGAACTTTCCCATAGTTCATAGAACAGTTGGAGGAACGTTCCCCTTTTTATTGTGTTCCAGGTGCAAGAACCGGGAACCTGTTGTAGTTCTTCAAAACGCCGTTTTGAGGAACTTTTTGAGCTCCTGCTTCTCTCGAAGCTTCTCTCCCAGAAACGAGAGGAACTCTGAGTGACGCGTGAGTTGGACGGTGATCGGTCGAACACGAACCCATGCAGCGCCGCCAACCGCCATCGTTACACACCGGCGGCCTTAAAACACAGGTCAGACATGTCGCACCTGTAACCACACCCACAGTGATGACGTCACAGTGTCCCAGAGTACACCTGTACATCGCTGCAGATTTTCATAGGGCGTTAAAACACACACGTCCTTTAACAGAAAGCACGTTGGTTCACTGCGTAAAGCTTCAGCAGAATCACTGCTGACGTCTGCGGAGCCTGAACGTGTTCTGCCACGAGCTACGAGGACTTCCTGTCGGCAGAACGGGCTTTCTACCTGCTACACTCGCTTGGATGCTTTTCATCAAAGCCACGTCGGCAGCGTGGGAGCCACGCGATCATGTGACATCAGAGCATTGGAATCACGATGGCGTGCACGCGGAGGCTTCGCTGCTCATCGTTGTGACGTTTCTTTGTGCTTCGTGTTTTATTAAATGTCTCGTTGAGTTGAGTGAATCTGTTCAAACAGTGATGCACATTAACTGGATGGATCAATCGGCTTGCATGCGTTGCTGGTGAATGTTTCCTCTTGGTGCCTGAAATAAGTGTGAAATAAACGCTGCTGTCTCTGATTACCTGCGCTCAGGTGTGTTTAATACCGTGTGAACATTTAATGTTGATTCATGTACTCAGAAACAGTTCCAGGAGCAGCTGGGACGAGGTGTCAAATCATTGGTCATCAGAATAGCTGCCGATTAATTGAAGCAGAGAGAGTTTTAATAAATAAGGTTATATATTTTAAAAAGGTAATTTTATGGGTTTGTTTGAATTAAGCTCATTGTTGTAGGGATCAATAATCTCAGCCCAGTTTTTAAATCCAGGATCAAGACTTCAAGGTTTTGAACCAAAATATAGCTGCAACGATGAATCAATTAAATGGATCAGTCTATCGATGTGCTGGTTTGGTGCTCGTGTTTGTCGTGCATCACAGTGAACTGAACACCTTTCACTCATTTGGCAAATACATTTGTATAATTTGAATAAATTCACCCATGTTCTTGTTCTTTTATTCCTCCATATACATTTGCAATAAATAAATATGTAATGACACGGCAGGATGAACTACTCATGACTGCACTGTAATAGTTGTTAACTTTTAATTCAGATACTTAACACCAGAAGGCTAATTACAAACTTTAACTTGATGGATTTTAACATGGAGATTGGTGTGCACGCCTGAACGTGACGGTGCAGTTCTGCAGGTGACCACGGGGCGGCGCTGTTGCACCGCGTGAGTCCACTTCATAATAAAACGAGAGGTGGAGAAACTTGAAGATGAGTCTGAGTCTGAGTCTGATGCAGAGCGGCGTCTTAAACAGCAGCTTCTCTGGTCCATGAACGCGTCGCAGCAGAGAGAGAACACTGACTGACTATAACTGTGTTGACTTGATACCTGTCTGTCCACCTGTCTGTCCACCTGTCTGTCTGTCTGTCTGTCTGTGTGTGTGTGTGTGTGCATGTAAATCAGTGGTGCAGCTGACAAGAGTGCAGACCTGCGGGGCTGGTATTTATAGAGGGCGAGCTTATCATCTCTGAGGTCAACACACACACACACACACACAGCAGCAGGTGAAACGTTCAGGTGCAGAAATAATGTGGGAGGAGTCAAACTAACCTGTGCTGCTTATTTAGAGACAGATCACCCTCATGTCCTCCTTCACTCTCTCCTCTCTCTCCTCCTTCACTCTCTCCTCCTTCACTCTCTCCTCCTTCACTCTCTCCTCCTTCACTCTCTCCTCTCTCTCCTCCTTCACTCTCTCCTCTCTCTCCTCCTTCACTCTCTCCTCCTTCACTCTCTCCTCTCTCTCCTCCTTCACTCTCTCCTCCTTCACTCTCTCCTCTCTCTCCTCCTTCACTCTCTCCTCTCTCTCCTCCTTCA
>JAVQJD010025041.1:0-12228 GCA_036023655.1 Nannoperca australis | reverse complement strand
CAAGCTGCTGGAACTGTGAATTTCTCTTGGAGATTAATGAAGTATCTATCTATCTATCTATCTATCTATCTATCTATCTATCTATCTATCTATCTATCTATCTATCTATCTATCTATCTATCATGGTGTCAGTGTGCACAGCAGCACATGAACCCTCGGATTTATATGGCAACCCCATGTGGGTCTGACTCCTAGGTTGGCTACCAAAGTATATACGACTAAAGTATAGTCATACAGGGATGATGTTTTTTTTTACTTGCATTTTTAGTTAAAAGAAACTCATTTGAATAAAATCACTTTCTTTTTAGAGGCATGGCCTTAATACATTTTAGTTTACTCCAACATAGTTAGCCATCACAACACACAGTTTTCAAATGTACATGTCAGGCCAGATTGATGCCCTTTGAGAAAGGCAAAGCATCTTGGGAAATGTGCCCTGCTACCATTCCTCCAACCCTCCGCAGCCCCCCTGGTGCATGATGGGACTGATATAATGTTAACTGATGAAAGCGATACCTCCATCTCAGGGCATTAACTTGTTTATTTGTCAGCTGGTGACGACAGAAAGAGAAAAAGTTTCAAGCTCGGTTGCTCATTGTGGGCTGAGGAGATAGGAGGCAGAGACATGGCAAAACAAAAGGCAGCCAGAGAAATTTGCATGGTGCTCAATTATACATTAGCGAACATCACTTGGCAATCTGTTCATATCAATTTAATTGGATTTTAATACTGCCTGTGATCTTGTTTCCTAATTAACAGCAGCGGCTGGCAATAAAGCAGAAGCATGCACCCAGCAACACCTTTGATCCGGGCCATATGGACTTGCTTGGAGCTCATTGGTAGGGGGAGAGAAAAATATCAGTCACCTAAATATGGGCCTTCGACAAGCCAGCGGAAAGGGGACTTCAGTGCATATGTGTGTGTGTGTGTGTGTGTGCATAACGTTGGTTCTCACCGTTGTTGAGCCCGGTGTGTCCCCATGCATGTGTGAATGTGTGTGTTTTTCTCACCGCATGTCTGTGTTTGCTCCCTGCCTGTGTGTATGTGCATACATGTGTGTGTATCTATCTGTGTTGGACCTTGTAAGTGTATGTGTACCCGCCTGTGTGTGCGTGTGTGCGTGTGTGTGCATGTGTGTGCGCGCGCCTGCCAGGGGGTGGAGGGATCAGTGCGACCCCCAGATGGCGGATATCGCTCCTGCCTCGCGCCTTCATTGATTAATTTCTTCCCTGATTGGTTGTGATTACTGATAAATAAAACATGATCTGGGGATCAGATGCAAATCAGCTTGGGGGGGCTGAGTGGGTTTGGGGGTGGGGGGCTGTGGGGGGCTGTTGATTGCTTTTTCAAATCTGTTTTTTTCTTGCCCCGCTGCCCCCAACTCTGGATTGGAGGGCAGAAAGACAGTAGAAGTTGTTTGCGATCTCAGGACGGCTTCTCTGATCACGTTCATCCTATTTTAGCTAAAAACATTGTCCTAACACTTATCTATCCATTAAGGTTAAAAAATACTAGAAGTGTTCTGCACTTAAACTTGTATGTAACTACAAATAACAGTATGTCTGCTTTATTTGAATTGGGATTTTGGTATTTTGATCACTGGTCAATGACACACATGTTTTTGGACTTTTGCTCTGACAAAATAAACAATTTGAAGATGTCACCTTAGTGGCCTGAGTTAACCCACCAGCACCCAGGCCAAACTGAGCTGCTGGCCTGTATTAAAGTTTGTACCCAGTTTTAAGCACTTTGGTTAAACAGCTGCAGTGTTGTCCTGGGCTGTGGGGACATGGCAGGTATAGTAAAGGAAGCTCCTGTGTGACTGGCTGCTTTGGAGACTCAACATCAGCTGATTCAGCTGGAAGCTTGGGTCTCAATTTGGAAATGTGGGTCTTCTATGTGGAGAATGCTAATTTGTAATTAGGCAGATTAGCTAAATCTGGGGAATAGAAGAGGGAAAAAAAGATTATTGACTTATATAACAAAATAAACAATGCTGGTCCTCGGCTAAATAATCTTGGACGTGAATCAGCTTGTTGGGAATTAGGCAAGCGGCGTGGGTTAGGCAGCAGACAGCTGATGAGATCCAGGCAGGGAGGATGATCAACAAACCTGCACAAATCTTACTAATGAATGAAGTCACATGTGTATAGCTGGTCTTGGACATACACATGCTCAGTATGTTCCACACTCTTATTTTCATCAAAGTACGCCTGGTTCCACCCATGCAGTTCTTGCCACCTTGGTAAAATTGCTGTTACTGTATTTTCTTTCTTTTTTTTTTTGTCCCCTAAGAGAACTGTCTTTCACCTTCCACGTGCAAAGAATCCATGTACCAGAACCCTAATCCAGCCAGCTGGGATCTGGATCACATCTACTGTACTCTCACTCAGATACAACACAAATGACATGCTACTAACAGTGAAAGTTGTCAGATGAATGCAAGAGAAAGTGCTCCTTTTCAAATACTTTTGTGTGGTTCTAAGTTTAGTTTAACCTTTACCTAACAGTTCTTAAGAGTTAACTGATCACTTTTGGACAGTTAATTACAACCTGGGTTTCATTTGTGTAGCTCTAGCCATCGGTTCTATTGGTCATTGTGACATCAATAAAGATATATTCAGACATATACTATATACTATGCTATCACCACTTTATCTGGAGATTTGTTTGGAAGCCACACATTAATAACAGATAGCCAGCAAGACAAAGTGGAGGTGTGACTTTGAAAGAAGTGGGTGTTACCCAGGCAGGGACTGTCTAACAAAAGATGCTATTGGTTGCATCATGTGAATTGTGAAATCAACTTTATGGGAGTGCAATATTAAATGACTGAAGTACCGTTTTAATATTAATTGCATGGTTTATGGAAGATTTTTTAAAGACCCACAGCACTTGAATGGGAAAGTGTGTCCAAACTTTTGACTGGTACTGTATATTCCATTTGAGTGCTTCCCTCACCCCTCAGCCACTTATATACAATATTCACAAAACACACAGTTTGGCCTATAGAGGATGTAGTTTACAATGTGTATCATGTACCTGCCTCTAATCTACAATGTTCACTTGGTTTCCCTATGCAATGTTTAGAGGTTTAACTTGACATTATTATGACAGTTTAAAGAGGCCTCTATATGTAAAGTCAATTAAGTGGAATGAAATGTTGCTTCAATTCATAGAGGGAGAAAAAACAATGCTGGGGAGGAGAATTGGGGGAGATTTCAAATACGAAAAAGCCCTTTAACAAGCACACCATTGCAAAAAATTCATTTTAAAGACAATGCATAAATCTACATCTAAATCAGAAATCTCTCCCTCAAAATGTCACACTTCCAGGAGCCTATCCAGGGGTTCCCATCCTGAGAAAATAGTGTATTTTACATGATAAATAGTATCATTTTACAGAAGCCAGTGTCTATACATGGAGTCCAAAATGCAGGGACAGGTTAGTCATACCAGGCAGTTGCACGACACTCCTGTCATTGTGAATCACAGGGATGGTATTGAACGCTTAAACATGAACACACCGCACAGTGAATTATTTTGTGTATGTGGATGTAATGCCAGACTATGATTAGAGCTGGACAATGTGAACTGATGGAATAAATCCCAAACTTCAAAATACTGTTGAGAAGTTACATTGCTGGACAACATACTCATGGAGCAATCACATTACACAAATGAAGATAGTAACCAATTAAACGTTTTTCCAGAAATGGACATAGAACTACTTGAACAATCTGAAACCCGCCAGTTAACACCAGTGTGACGAGATGAGACAGTGTATCATTTCCATAGCACCTTTTCAGACATTTTCTTTAGCCGGAATCTGTAGCATCTTAAAATATGAATGAGAGAGACAGTGAGTTTCTTGCTACAGTTGCATTTCTAGTATTGATGAAATAGCAAAAAGAAAAAAAAAATGAGTCAAGACTACCAGCTGACTTCAAAATGAGCAGATGAACAGGTAATGTGTTATGATCGCTTGCGTGGACCCAAGTGCAGGCAGAGGCACGGCAGAGTGGAGGAAACAGGGTTTATTAAACACAACAAAACAGGCGGGAGAAGGATCGGGACCAGGAGGAACGTGTACCAGGTGGAGGAAGGTGGACACAGAGATGTCCGATGGGAAGGCTGCTCCCAGGTTGAGCGGAGCGAGTGGACGAGAGGGAAACTCGGATGGGAATAGATGGGCAGGCCGGCTGGAAAGCAGGGCAGGATCCGGAGTAACTGTGGGCAGTGAGGAGAGGGCAATTAGTTCAATTAACAAAGAATACACAGCTAAGCAAAGACAACAAGCTCGAGAAACTTGCAAGGGGCCGAGAGCATAAACTACCACTGCAGTAGACGCAATGTACTGGCGACGATCGTCTTAAGAGCAGGGGAATATATGCAGTGGGTAGATGAGATGATGAGGAACAGGTGGGAGCCATCAGGTCGGAAGGCAGTTGCGTGTAATGAGGTTCAGGCAGGAGGAGGGAAGAGGAACACACAGGAACAAGACCCACCAATACACACCAAAATCCTAACATGATGTGCCTTACCTTGTACAACCACTGGTGACTTGACAAGCTGAGTCGCCATCAGACGACTTGAGTCGAGCTGAGACGGGCCAGTTCACCGCTTCAACTTTTCCTGCAACGCTTAAAAACAGTTTAGTCTCATTGTAAATTTTTAGTCTGAACTGGCCTTTTCCATGCCAAAACTTTAGAATAGTCATTCAGTCCTTTAACTGACTCAGAAATGTAAATTACACAACAAAAGTAATCTAGAAATGTTCTAATGTTAGCTAACATTAGCCACCA
The DNA here is from genome assembly GCA_036023655.1 of Nannoperca australis. Classification (NCBI taxonomy): domain Eukaryota; kingdom Metazoa; phylum Chordata; class Actinopteri; order Centrarchiformes; family Percichthyidae; genus Nannoperca; species Nannoperca australis. The sequence continues at coordinate 7,423 of JAVQJD010025041.1, read as the reverse complement.
TAAGCTACTGGTGATACCAGGCCAAGCTAGGCTGTAGCAACATAAGCCCTGATTGAATTGAAAGAAGCAAGATTTTGAACGTTTCTTTTAAAGAGAACATGTTATATTCTATATTCTATATTTTTTTAAGTTACACAGTCCCACTTCTCAGCTCACTCGAACTTTGTGCAAAAATTCATGGTCGCCAGAGGATGAATCCTACTGACTTCCTCCTGATGATTCCTTAACTTTTCCTCTTGCATGACAACAAAGGTTGACATATTTGGTTCTGCTAGTTTTGGTAGAGATAGAGATTTAGAGATGGTTTGGAGATAAAAGTATTTCACAGTTGTATTCATAAGGATTTCCACTGATATTTAAGATTGAGTTTATTTATGTGAAACAGATTTATTCAGTTGACTTCCTGCAAATCAATATCTGTAATATAAATCAATATCAACAGTTGTTTTTGCCGTATCACCCAGCCTTAGCTATGAGAAGACAAAATCAAGCACATGCAAACTCTGTTTTCTTTACCTCCAAAAGTAGACCAAAGAAAGGCTGTCAGGGCTTTAACTTACCTGAAGAGGACATTCTCTCATTATGAGACTTTTTATTTTCAAAACAATTGTTTTATGTCAGAGTTGTCTTCAGCTGTTTCTTTTATTTATTTATTTTTCAAGAAACTAAGAAAAATCTTATAGACTTGAGATTTTAATGTTGGCAATCATGTCTGTGATTTTTTTTAATCCAGGTAAAGATATAGTATAGTGTCTTTCAAGTGTCAATTGGAAATCTCAGTCTTCTTTATCAACTCATTGAGTATATTATAATATATTGAGAGTCTGAGCCCATGCCTGCAAACAGCCTATATAGTATAGAGAGATGCCGGAAAAGCAGTGGGAGAAGTGAGTGAGTGTTTCCATCAGTAGTGTTGATCCGGTGTAGTAAAAGCTAGTTACAAAAGGGCTGCAGTCCTTCTCAACACACTGTGGGTTTACAGCCGCCAGCTACACAGCGATATCTCTGTAAATGCATGCGTGCTGCTGATTACATGTTTTTTGGCGAATAGACATATAGTATTTAATGCACTTTGTATCTGATATTGCATTCTGATTTTAGAGGTGTATGAAATCTAAATGCATACAAGAGACTATGTTCACATGCACACTAGTATCCAGTCCTAACCTAGTTTTGATTAAAATAGGGGTGTGAAGTTTACATAAAAATAGCTAAATCATTTTTTTAGCAGTATGTGGGTTTCTGATAGTGGAAGTTTTTTGAGTTTGTATTATTCCAGAACTTGTACTAGTGAATGTTTACACTGTTTTTGTCTATCTCTGCCTCAGTGGAAAGTCTGAATGAATGACACTACATGTCTCTGGATTTAGTGGTACACTGTGTACCTCTAGGTCTTTTCTCAACATCTCGTTTTCATCTCATCCTTTACATTATCATTAATAGACTTTAACCTTAGTAAAGTTCTGGTAAACATGGCTGGGTTGAGGTTTAGCTAGAAGTCTATGCTGATTGATTTATTGCATTTAATTGTTTTGGTATAAAGCAGATCGTGAAAATATGGCTTAGCTAATGTTATTTCAGTCAGACAACTCACATCTGAAATGTTTATTATAGCAGCAGAACATAGTAGAGTTTGGCGCCTAAGCTCTGATCATTACCTACAAATATGTTTACATAGAGATATTAGGTAGTGATGAGCAAATATGTTAAATCCCTTGGCCGGAGCCTGCAGGTGGATGCTGGTGTGGTGGTGTGGCTGAAAGAACAAGCTGACACAGAGCAGCAGTAGCATCGACAGGCAGAGGGAGATCAAATAGACTGTCAAATTGGGAGGGTGTGTTTGGTAGATGGTTGTGGAAGGGTGAGGATTGGCACATGTGTTTATGGCAGTGCAGCTGCAGTATCAATAAATCAGCCAATAAGACACAACAGGTTTGAGGGCTTGATGTTTGCACAACAGCCGCACATCTTTGTTCTGTTTGTATGGAGCACTGGGGCCGAGAAGGACAACTGGCTCTCCGGCTGGTTTACTCTACTGAGTGAGCGTGAGTGGGAGACAGACAGATTGTGGAGATAGTAGTGTAGGTTATATAGGGTAGTGTTGGGCTTTGGTTGATGGGATTTAAGGAAAACTGGTGGGTCTGGAGGTGTATGTACGTTTAGCTGTGGCTCGGCTTGGCTTTTGGGAGGGAGTATTGGCTTCTTCTTTTTGACAGGGCCTGTCCATTGACTAGGGATCCTTTTCTCATTAAGCCCCATCTCCCTAATCCTCCCTCCCGTTTGAAACCCAGTCCACACCTCTCCTCCATCCAGGAAATAAAAAAAGGCTGTTTGTCAGAAGATGCTCTCGCTCTCTTTGCCTTTACTCTCTTGCTCCCCCCCCCACCCTTCTTTCTCTCCCTCTTCCCTCTCTCTTCTCTTTATCAATGAATATACCACTCTTGACACTAAAGACTTAACATCAAATGAGCTTGGAAATCCATTTTCACACTTTGGCTGCCCATTCCAAAGCTTTGTTATTTTATTTTTTTTCAGAGGAGGCGAAGGGGAGAGAGGCTCACAGACACTGAGTTGCCTTTGTTCGTCTGCCCTCTGGCCCTCATTGCCCGGGCAGACGGTACCACCGGGAGACGGCTTGAGGAGATCAAACGGGTACGCCGGTACCTGGCCCCTGAAGATGCCCCCTGGCACTCGCAATTAAATCAGCCAGCTCACAAAAAATGTCCTGGTACCGTCAATCAAAATAATTTACCCGGGCTTGGTGGCTTTCTTAAAGGCGCACCGCTGCTTTTCTGACGGGGCCTGTCCACTTAATTTCAAAGCTCTTTATTCAAATCAGGGCCGAGGAGGAAGTGCCGGCAAGCACCGCAACCGGGATTCTTATCCTCTAGCCTGCAGTTGTCTTCAAAAATAATGTGAAGGAGGGGGGGATGGAGAGAAGGAGATAGAGGAGAGAGAAAAGAGGCACCCGGTGAGGCAGCGTGTCATTTGAATAAAACGCTGGACACTTTCAATCTCCCAGAACATAAGAGGGAAGGTTTTAATGCGCGGGTGCAAGGAAGCACACACAGTGCCCCTGGTCGCCTCGGTAGAGAGCAGTTCAAAAGACGTGCGTTGAAGTCAGATGGAGGTTAAACTCAAAAGTTGTGGTGACCAAAGAAGTGGGCTGAATTTGAAAACAAGACCCCCGCTCCCCTGTGTGTTTTGAGTGAGCATGTGTGTTGTTGAATATGTGTCGTTTCACGTTAGGCTTAGTCTTATTCATCTGAAATCATGGGTTTTCCACTGTAAATACAAAAAATAAATGTTTCATTTTTTTTGCTTTCTTTTTGCTACATCATACATAATGAAGGTGGGGGAATGGATCAGTTTTAACAACATGTATCCATGCAAAATATGGCCCCTATCCCTTTTCTTGCCTGTGAGGTGTGTGTCCCTTAATCAAGGCTGTGTTGATTTGCGAGTGATGACAACAAACACCTCACAAAGGTATTGTGCCCTGGAAATCAAATTTGTCCTCTCTCCATTCATATTACCTGCAGTAAGTGACAGCATCTCGCCATTCAGCGACTCTCCTGCAGCCCTCTTTATTCAATGGAAGGACTCTGGCCATTGTTCTATTCTACTGCGTCCTCACAGCATAAATCATAAGACGTCCTCCGCCTGTACAGATGCTTTCTCTGAGAATCTTTGAAACAGCAGGGTGCATCTTAAAGGCTTTTGTATCGGCCTGACAGACAGCAAGGTATTGTTACCTGATTTAGACAAAGGTGGGTTTTCATGTTTTCTGTGTATTGTGTGTTTTTTCTCTCCCTTCCTCTGGCTGCTAGAGAACGTGGAAGCTCATTGAGATGGCTGAGTTGGGTGTGCAGGAGAATGAGGGGCAGCTCGTGTGCTTTTCTGAAATGCTTGCCAAGTCAACATAAGCATGCCTTGTTGTCACTTCGCTTTGCATATAAATCCGTTTGTTTTATAATGCACTTCAAGTGTGCAAGACAAGTTTTCCAGTGACCTCTCCTTGTGTCCTCACAGCCAGTGGAGAAGAGAAGGGAGGGCGGTAATTGTTGCGAACATTCCAGGCTTGTGGGCAAATACCCCGGGGGCAAAACTTGAAATAATGACCAAAATATTTTTTGCCATGTTAATTAAATGTCAAACCACAATGGTGAATGTGCTGCAGCTGGTATACTTTCAAAGCAAGGTAAAGCAATCAGATTCTTATAAGTCTGTCCCTTTTTCTTACTATGAGTGCCTTTTCTTTTTTTTTTTTCAGAGGAAATAACAGTACAGCCAGGCTGGCATTTTTATTCTCCCTGCGAGTAACTATCAAAAAAGAGAGATTCATCACTGACACGGAAAACAATGAAATCTGCGGCTCAGAGACTATTTTTATCTAAATATACACTTAAATACATTTAACTGACCAGGAGGGGAGTATGCAGTAGCTTCCAATAAACCAAGATAAAGTACTGCAATGGTACTTTGATTTGAGTGTCTTGGAACTGAAAACAAAATGGACTCTTCTATAAATCATGATAACGCTGTGACTGCAGGGAGAAAAAAGAAGGGGGCGGTTATGCGAATGCAATAAGAGATAAAAAGTAGGACGTTAAAAAAAGTGAACTCCATTCTTATGGTATGGGGAAAAAAAGCAAACTCTCAAGGCAAGAGCAGTTTGCATACATTGGCAAGAGATCGGTATGTCTTTGGGGGGTGTGCCAACAGCTTGTCAAAGCTGAGTTATGAGTTTCAGAGGAAGAACTCATGAACTCAAGCAGAACATTACCTGCAGGTTACGGCTGCAGGAGGACGGCTGACGTGCTAAGGTGAACGCATTATCTAATTTCCTGTTGCCGGTGCTTCTGTGCTACTGGTAGCAAACCTTGCTGAGCTAGCTAAACCCAGTTAATTCAGATATTTTTTTCACTATAGCGGCTATCTACACGCTATAAATTTGAGCAAACACTAGTTTTGTTTAAGCACTCTTAGTTCTTTCCTGTTAGTGTCTTACCGCTAATCGTAATTTACACACTAGTTAGTTGCTTAGTACTGTAGTTTAGCTTTTAGCTCAGTTAGCAATGGCTTCTCTCTGTCCCTCTCTAACTCTCTCTTTCTGTGTGTGTGTCAAATGTTTAGTTATTCAATTCAATTTTCAATTCAATTTTATTTATATAGCGCCATATCATAACAAAGTTATCTCAGGGCACTCTATGGAGCAGGGTGAGACCAACTTCCACACACACAAAGACCCAACGATCCCACCATGAGCAGCACTAGTTGACTATGGCAAGCTGGTTCCACATAAGAGGAGCTTGATAGCTGAAAGCTCTGGCTCCCATTCTATTTTTAGAGACTCTAGGAACCACAAGGAACCTGCATTCTGAGAGGCAGCATCCTCCTGTGTGGAAGCAGGACAGGGATGCTAACTTTAGCCTAGCTGCTAAGTGCAAAGCGTTGTACAATTGGCAGCAGGGACACTAATTATATTAATAATAAAGACTGTGTTTAAACAAACAAACAAACAACAAAAACAACATGTAAATACACCATTAAAGGCTCTGAAAGCCTGTTTTCTTATAATAAGTGATGGAGTCCAACAAGAACACACACATTTCTGTCAAAGTTACAACATTATTGCTTGTTTCTAACTTGTGAGCTAAGTGTTTGTGGACTTTTAGAGCAGGTCCTCATGCAGCTGAACACACGTTGAACTCTCCACCAGAGCATCCTCTCCGGTGTAATGCTGAAGAGTGTGACGGAGTGGACACGCTGCTGTAACCGGAGCCGGCAGACGGACAAACCGCCCTCATGCAGGTGGATCACAGCGACAGAGAGGCATTTACAACCGCCACGGCTCAAATACACCAAGACAAAAGCATGTTCATGTGTTCATGTAGACCGCCAGCGTCGGTTGAAGGGAATATTATTCATTTCTTTGGTAATTCGACCCCTTTAGAGTACAGCTGTTGTTATTTTAATGTTCCTAAACCACAAAGACACCTCAGTTATATGGACTGACTTCATTCATACTGTCAGGTGAGTTAATGTACCCTGGTTGTTCTGAGGTTTAGACAGCTCACACACACAAAGAGTGGATTCAAATAAGAAGTGTGTTTGGGATCTGCTTGTTTTAACCACTGGCGCCTCCTGATTCATGGTTTTGTAGCTAAAAGCTCACCAACATTAAATTGATAGATTTTTGAAAACAATAGTTTTATATTCTTTCGATGTAATTGATCTTGTTTCATTCTAAATGTTCATTATCAGTTATAGTGAACAGCTCCAAAGCAAAGGAAGCTTGGGGGTCAGAGGTCACGGCATCCTGACCTTTCTTACAAATTCAGCAGGAAGCTTAAAAAGGGGAATTTAAAGTTCAGCCAGAGTTGAAACAACTGAAACAAACTTAAATCTCCTGCGTTCAGTCCGTCTGGGGGGTGCAGGCGACTTCAACACATGGACCCAGAAGAAACGTATAAAACTAAAACTCAACTAAAAGGTCTCTGGAAGGTGTTCACAGGGGAAACGTAGAACCATAATATACTGAAGGCGAGTTTCAGACGAGTTTGTTGTGTTAAATAAAAGCTTTAATGAACGGACTTGAGCGTCTGACGAGGACCTGCAGGCAGAAGCTGCTCTGACGGGAGGTCGCACACGGTAACGACGTGCGACAGAAACGTAATCAGCTCCAACAGCCTCTGGAGGAACCTTCAGGAGAAGCAGAGTGTGTCTGGATCAACTCGTCCTGCAGACGTTTGCTTATCGAAGGTCCAGAGCACCAAGACGTCATCCGCTTCTGAGAGGAAACCCTGCACACAGTCCTGCGAATCATCAGCTGGTGGTTTTTTACTTCCTACCCCCCCCCCCCCCCCCGCACACATGGACCGACCCAAACAGAGGCTCTCAGGTGTGTAAGACGTCAACCTGTCGCTCCTTCACAGCTCGCAGCGACGAGTTCACGAGTTCCTCTGAGACTTCTGGTCTTTAAACGCTCCTTCAAAGACCAGCAGAGCGCCCCAACACCTGGACGGGGGTCTGCAACACCTGCAACACCTGGACGGGGGTCTGCTACACCTGAACGGGGGTCTGCAACACCTGGACAGGGGTCTGCAACACCTGGACGGGGGTCTGCAACACCTGCAACACCTGGACGGGGGTCTGCAACACCTGCAACACCTGAACGAGGGTCTGCAACACCTGCAACACCTGAACGAGGGTCTGCAACACCTGGACGGGGGTCTGCAACACCTGGACGGGAGTCTGCAACACCTGCAACACCTGGACGGGGGTCTGCTACACCTGCTACACCTGGACGGGGGTCTGCAACACCTGCAACACCTGGACGGGGGTCTGCTACACCTGCTACACCTGAACAAGGGTCTGCAACACCTGGACGGGGGTCTGCAACACCTGCAACACCTGAACG
>JAVQJD010025039.1:0-12493 GCA_036023655.1 Nannoperca australis | reverse complement strand
GTCTAGCAGCAGATGTAATAGAAAAGTTAGACTGTGTGTATCATTAGTTTTCCCAGCTGCGACTTCACACAGAGGAGTTCAGGCTAAATTAATCCAATTTCATCATGTTAAAAGTTGTTGGAGCAGTGAGGAGTGAACGCTTCATGCTTCAGCAGCAAAGAGTTCACGTCATTCAAATACAAAACAATTCCTGTTTTCCATAATATCCATTTCATTTACAGAATCTCCCACAAAGAATAAAAGCTGCAGCAGAGGTTCAGAGTGCTTTACCGAGTCTGTGTCTTCCTCCTCCTCCTCCTCATTGTGTTTTACAGAGACTGATGGAAGGATGATGGGTTATTGATAGAGGGACGGAGGGATCGATAGAAGGAGGAGGGAGGCTGAAACTAGGCCACCCATCTGTTCAGATCCATCCATTTATCTGCTGGAAGTCCGATTTTTAATCTGGACGGAAAGAGCGAAGCAAAGGGAGGAGGAGAAGGAGGAGAGGGAGCAAAACAACAGAAACAACAGGAATCTGTTCCTGAGTGATGAAGAGAAGGAGGAGGAAGGGAAGGAAATAAAGTAGGAAAATAGATAAAGGATGAGGCGAAGCAGGAGAGGAAGCAAAGCAGGACTCAGGTAAGGAAAGGAGGAGGTAAGGGAAGATACAAGGACATGAGTAGATATGCAGGAAAGGAGGTAGATAAGGAAAGCAGGATGTAGAGGAGGAGAGGAGGAGGTGGTCCAGGAGGAAGACGACAAATAAAAACCTGGACAGGAAGCTGTTTGAGTTGATGGACAGGCGTGCAGCGCCCCCTGGTGGCTGCTGGGTAAGCTACATACATCTTCCTCAAACTGACTCCGCCCACGCAGTTTTCACAGATGGACGACGCACACACACACACACACACACACACACACACACACACACACACACACACACACACACCATTTCATCATAAACTTTATATAAAAGCTCCACATCATTACGCTGATGGAGTTAATACACGATATCCTGTTTCTCTCTCGCCCTCCTGATGAGAATAAATGAGTCCCTCGCCTCAAATGAGAAGGTAATGGAATATTGAATAAATGATGTTTCCTCTCCACAGCCTCTAACCTGTGTGTGTGTGTGTGTTAAAGGGTTCCTTCACACTTTCCAAGTTTGTTTTCATTCTTCTTTTCGGAGTCCAGGGAGAGTTTTTGGTTTCGTGACGTGTGATCAAACCAAATCAATACGTCAGTGTGGATTATTTGTGTGTCAGACAAAAAGAAAATTGGGAGAAAGAAGGTTTTTATGAATTAAAAACAACCCTTTCAGGTACACGTCAGCTGTAGCAACACACAGTTTGCAGCTGTCTGCTCAAACGTTTGAATGTATTGATCATCTGTCTTCTCCTGAATCATCACTGGATCGGCTGTCAGCCTGACAGATTGTGAAGTACTTTGTATTAAAATGGGATGACAGTCTAATAGAGACGGTCTACTGTGGGCTTTTCTTGCCAGGTTCAACATGAAGATACAGTTCGATTCCCAGCCAACGCTTGGTTTGTAAAGGATCCTCTGCCGCCTGAAAACCTTCTGTTAATTGTGAAGGTTTATATATTTTTTGAAAAGGCAAAGTGAGAGTGTGTTTGTTTTAACAGCCTAGGATCTAAATTGTGCAACTATTTCCTGCCAATAACGTTTTCTCTCTGCATACAGAGTTCATGGTGTAGAACTCATCTGTTAACTTTAACGCTTCACAAAATGTGTTGCATCATGTTTTCTAACCCCCCGGCACAGGTTCAGTTCCTCAGTTCTTTATTCATTTCAACACACAGTCCGCTGGGATGTTGACATGATGAGTTATGTACGGGACTTGTGGGAACCTTGTTGGATTCACATTTAGATAAACAGCCTTAACTTTATGGTAACATCTGTCAATTATCTATGCCACGTCTTTTCTCAAGCTTTGGTGCTATAGTTGCACACGGTTCGATTCCCAGCTCGTTTGGCAAAAGTCTGTTTCTTCTGGACAAACAGGCGGTGCAGATGAAACAGGTAGTTGTGGCCGAGCGGTCAAGGTGATAGACTAGAAATCCATTGGGGTTTCCCGGCGCAGGTTCGAATCCTGTCAACTACGCTGAAGTCTCCGCTCCTGATTCTTTTCAACATACAATCAGCTGGTATGTTGTTGAAGTGATGAGTTATGTATGAGCACCTTTGAGACTGGTACTGCTGAAGTTCAGCTCTTGATTCATTTGACACGTTGTTTTTATAAAATCTGTTAATGGTATCAGTGCCGTGATTGTTTTTACTTGCAAAAGCAGTTGATCAGCGTTCGATTCCCAGCTAATGCATTGTTTGGCAAAAGTCTATTTCTTCTGGACAAGCAGGCAGCGCAGATGGAAGAGGTAGTTGTGGCCGAGTGGTCAAGGCGATGGACTAGAAATCCATTGGGGTTTCCCCGCGCAGGTTCGAATCCTGTCAACTACGCTGAAGTCTAGACTCTTTGTTCAGTGATGATTTATGTTTAAGACACATTTTCTTTTGGAAGATCTGTAAAAAGTCATGATGGACCAATCTGACTTGTTGGATATTCTTTCCACAATTATCGATGCCACGTCTTTGCTCGAGCTTTGGTGGTGTAGTTGCAAAGGCAGTTGAGCAGCGTTCGATTCCCAGTTAATGCATCGTTTGGCAAAAGTCTGTTTCTTCTGGACAAGCAGGCAGTGCAGAAGGAAGAGGTAGTTGTGGCCGAGTGGTCAAGGCGATGGACTTGAAATCCATTGGGGTTTCCCCGCGCAGGTTCGAATCCTGTCAACTACGCTGAAGTCTCAAGAGTTAAGTGTAAGACATGTTGTTCAGTCGAAGATCTATGGCAAAAAACAATCTGACTTGTTTGATACACATTTAGTCAAGCAGCCTTAACCTTATGGTAACTTCTTTGAGATATCAATTTCACGTCGTTCCTCGAGCATTGGTGCTATAGTTTCACAAGGTTCGATTCCTGGCCAATGCATCATTTGGCAAAAGTCTGTTTCTTGTGGACAAACAGGCTGTCCAGAGGAAAGAAGTAGTTGTGGCCGAGCGGTCAAGGCGATGGACTTGAAATCCATTGGGGTTTCCCCGCGCAGGTTCGAATCCTGTCAACTAACTGAAGTCTGATCACCTCATTCAGTGATGTGTTATGTTTAAGACACGTTGTTTTTAGAAGATCTGTGAAAAGAACGAGTTCTGTGATTGTTTTTAGTTGCACAAGCAGTTCACCAGGGTTTGATTTCCTGGCAAATGCATCATCTTTCTCTTGGAAAAGCAGGCGTGGAACGTGGCTGTTGATGGCTTCACTTCATAATATCATCATGTTCCTATTGATCCGAAGATGAAGCCGTGAACGTTTTACAGTGTAGACTGACCGAGTGCAGAGATGTAATCCCCTAATTTGAACATATAAATGATGACGTGACAGCTGCGAGGAAACAGAAACAATCAAATCTGAAATTTACATTTTTTTAACAGGCAAAAAACTGGACGTTTCTGGCAGACTTCAGTTTGTTGGCAATACATGATTCTGTGTGTGTGTGCACTGTTGTCAGCGGGAGGATCTAATTGGCTGAGAGAAAAAGTCAGACTTTAAAACCCTGATAGATGCATTGATGGATGAGAAGAGGAGCCTGTCATGCTATTCACAGCTCCCTGTTACACTCTGACCTCCCTAATTAGACTGATGTTAACACCGCTAACAACTTCTTGCTGGACCAATCACATGACCCAGATAACAAGAGGGGTGTGGCTAATTGACATTTAAATACTGGACTAATGGGGCGAGCAGCTAATGAAGCAGAACACTTAATCCCCTGGCTCACATGTGGTTTAGAAGACTTTAATTATGAAGAGATTCTGTCTTCCTGCCTGTCTGTCTGTGTGCCACCTGTCTGTTTTTGTAACAAGGCTCGTTAGTGGGGAAATAAAATGTGCTGATTGGTCATGTGATTGGTCCATGTCTGTTGCTGCTCAGATGATTTCTGCAAAGTTGTGAGTTTTTGCAACAAACTGATGAATTCCTGCAGGAGCCAATTATATTCAGTCACACACACAAACACACACACACATTCACACTACATATATTTACAGGAAAGGCAAGGTGACAGAGAGCGAGTTCACTAAATTTAGCAACTATTTGCTGCCAATGACATTTTTTCTCTGCATACAGGGTTCATGGTGTCGGAGGCTTTTCTTTTCTATAAGCTCATGTGTGAACTTCAGCGCTTCACAAAATGTGTGCAAAGAATTGCTTTTGAAGTTGCATCATGTGAAGTTTTGACATGTTTTACGAGTCTTTGAATATTTGGTTGGGCGATCCAAGACCCCTTCGAAAAATGTACTGTGAGATCTCAAATATGTCAAAAATGGTGAAAAAGCACACTGAGCGAGCCAGCAGTCCTTAAAAGATCACCAAAGCCCTCGGTGTTTGGTGAACGACACGTTCCCCTTCAGTTGACACGATGTAAAGACTCGACATTGTTCAGTGCTGAAGGAAGATTACTGATGTTCTTTTTCCATTCGTGACTTGATCTGCGCTCGTTGGCTTAATTGGCAAAAGTCAGTTTCTTTCAGTAGAGTGGTAGTTGTTGCCGAGCGGTCAAGGCGATGGACTTGAAATCCATTGGGGTTTCCCCGCGCAGGTTCGAATCCTGTCAACTACGCTGAAGTTTCAACTTGTCGATGAGTTATTTTCAAGACAAGGTGTTTTTAGAAGATCTGTAAAAAGGACGAGTGCTGTGATGGCAACAGACAATCTGACATGTTGGATTCACGTTTTGTCAAGCTTGTTGTGGCAACCTTGTGCTAAGTTTTGTGAATTATGAATGCCACGTCTTTCCTCGAGTATTGGTGGTGTAGTTGCACAAGCAGTTCCGTTAAAAAGGTAGTTGTGGCCGAGTGGTCAAGGCGATGGACTTGAAATCCATTGGGGTTTCCCCGCGCAGGTTCAAATCCTGTCAACTACGCTGAAGTCTCAGCTCCTGATTCTTTTCAACATACAATCAGCTGGTATGTTGTTGAAGTGATGAGTTTTGTACGAGCACCTTTGAGTCTGGTACTGCTGAAGTTCAGCTCTTGATTCATTTGACACGTTGTTTTTAGAAGATCTGTAAATGGTATCAGTGCCGTGATTGTTTTTACTTGCACAAGCAGTTGATCAGCGTTCGATTCCTGGTCAATGCATCGTTTGTCAGAAGTCTGTTTCTTATGGACAAACAGGCGGTGCAGAGGGAAGATGTAGTTGTGGCCGAGTGGTCAAGGCGATGGACTTGAAATCCATTGGGGGTTCAACTACGCTGAAGTCTCTTCATTCAGTGACTTGTTATTCCTCTTCTTCCGGCATTGGACCGGGCAGAGTCAAACCCAGGTGAGAGCGCTAGACCATCAGGGAGCCGCTGGTGAAGAACTGGAGGGCCCAGATGTGAATAATTGAGTTCCTGCAGTGCCTCCAGGTCGGTGGGTGGTGGTAACCTGGTGGTGGTTTAAGGCCTCCGTCAACAAATCCACAGAAGGAGACAAAGAAGTCGCTCTTGTCACATGTTTGACATGTTGATGTGAGCAGATCAAAACCTGCAGCTTTACAGAGCAACTTAAAAGCTGATGATAGTAAGTCAGTGTCTCTCTCTCTCTCTCTCTCTCTCTGTTCACTGAAGCGTTTTATTTTGTTTTATCCTCCACAGACGAGTTTCTCTGCGGCTTCAAAATTTACCTGCTCTGATTCTCTCTCTCTCACACACACACACACATACACACACACACTCACACACTCACACACTCACACACACACACACAGACATTCACTCACTCACTCACTCACTCACACACACACACACACACACACACACACACACACACTCACACACTCACACACTCACACACTCTTCCACACACACACACACACACACACACACAGACATTCACTTACACACTCACACACTCTCTCACACACACCCTCACACACACACACACACAGTTCTCCTCTGATAATCAGGCACAATTACGTCCCAACAGAAAGGAAGAAAAGAAGTGGGAGGAAGCTATCAGAAGGAAACCATTGATATGGTAATATCTGACACACACACACACACATACACACACACACACACACACAGCCTCTGCAGGTTGCATATATTCTGTCTCACAAACCTTTTATTACAACACAAAACCAAAGTCATTAACGACGGAGACAGTTCTGGTTAGATTTTATTTAGTTTCATTTGATGAATCTGTTCTTATGTTTAATATATTTTACTGGTTTTGGGGTCTTTTAGTTTCATATTTGTGTGGGTTTTTATATTTCTGCTGGTTTTAGAGACTAAGGTTTGATATTTCAGCCCCTTATATTGATGTTTCTGTCGGTTTTTAGAGTCTTTTGTTTGATTCTTCTGTTGAAAGGTCTCATGTTTGATTTATTGTCTGATGTTTGGAGCCGGAGTTTGATGTTTGTGTGGGTTTTTATATATTCTGTCTGTATTTGTTAGATATTGTTTCTGTTTTATAGTCTTTACTTTGACATTTCTGTGTTTTAGTTTGATATTTTGATAATTAATGAAAGACTCTCCTTATGTCTTTGTTAAAGCTGTGTGCTGTTGCTGACGCCTTGAGACTCTTTTGCTCAGAGGCACAGATGCAGCCGGTTTCCAACCTACAGCCGCGGCGACAGAGACAGGGCCCGTTACCATGGTTACCCCAGAGACAGAGTGAGACTGTCATTCATTCCTCTCTCTCTTTCTCTCACTTGTTCATGTCAGTTCAGGTTTCTGAGCCTGACAGGATTATAACCTGACATGAAGCTCTGACACACACACACACACACACACACACACACACACACACTCACACACACTGCCTGTGACATTGAGAGAAAATAGAATTGAAGGCTTCAGAGTCACAGTACAAATCAGACGTTATTTAGCCTGGAGCGCTCACACACACACTCAAAGACACTGAGACACACTCTAAAAACACACACACACACACACACACACACACACACACACAGATAAAAGAGCAAACACACACCAGAATCTCTCTGTAGTTTGTATTACCAGGCTGAACGTGTGTGTGTGTGTGTGTGTGTGTGTGTCTTTTTAAACCCGGTTGAAGGTTTACACGGACAAATATTGGGGTTCCTGCAGCTGAAACGGAGCCGTGTGAACCAATAAGCAGCTTTATTATCACAGATTCTAGGATGCTGAGTCCATATTTGATTCTTTTGGCTTTTTGTTGCTCGTGTGCTTTGAGGTGTTGATGCAACTCTGCAGCCAGAATCTGCTCTGCTACTGAAATACTCTCTCTCTCTCTCTCTCTCTGTCTCTCTCTCTCTCTCTCTCTCTCTCTCTCTCTGTCTCTCTCTCTCTCTCTCTCTCTCTCTCTCTCTCTCTCTCTCGTCAGCTGATTGGCTGTGAAGCACTTAAACGGCACTTCAACGTACCACAGAAGACACTGGTATTGTGTTTTATTGATTAAGATCCTTTTTAATTCTCCATGTTCTGAAGAGATATATTCTATTTCTTCACATTTTTATTGCTAATTTCTCAGTTTCTGATTTGCCTTTGACTTCCCTGATGGAAACCGAGTCAGCGACACCTTCATGCTGCTTGCGTGGGTTAAGAAACAGAAATGACTCCCTCACGTGTCACTACAAACTTCAAACACACAGTTCTGCTCTGTGCTCCGAGGTGTGCAGCCATGTTTCTGCAAACTAAAGGTGGTGAAAATGAAGAGGGGTGGGGGTGGGGGTGGGGGTGGGGGTGGTGATGGTGATGATGGTGGTGGTGATGATGGTGGTGGTGATAGTGATAGTGATGGGGGTGGTGGTGGTGATGGTGATGATGGTGATGGTGGTGATGGTGATGGTGGTGTTGGTGGTGTTGGTGTTGATGACAGTGGTGGTGGTGTTGATGACGGTTGTGTTGGAGTTGGTGGTGTTGGTGATGGTGGTGATGGTGGTGTTGGTGTTGATGGTGTTGGTGATGGTGATGGTGATGGTGATGGTGTTGGCGGTGCTAGTTGTGATGGTGGTGGTGATGGTGGTGATAGTTGTGATGGTGTTGGTGATGGTGATGGTGATGGTGATAGTGTTGGTGGTGGTGATGGTGTTGGCGGTGATAGTGGTGATGGTGTTGGTGATGGTGATGGTGATGGTGTTGGCGGTGATAGTTGTGATGGTGATGGTGGTGGTGATGGTGTTGGGGGGATGATGTGAAATAAAAAGCATGTTTATCCACGTTCAGTATAAACCAGACGCCGCCGGAGCGACGCTGCTGGCAGCTGCAGAATCACTGCTTTGTAAATCTGCTTAAACAGACTTTGGCTTCATGCAACATTAATGTGAAGAGCTGCAGTGGAAACTGTGCTGACAGCACAGAGTCGGACTGACAGCTAGCTTACTGCAGGGTTACTGTCTGCAGGGGGGGGATATTTGGGCAGCTTTATTTCTACAGCACATTTCAAAGGGCTTTACATTAGAAATACATAACACTGTAAAATAACATAGAAGTTTCTTTTAAAGGTTTTATTTAATCCATATTTATCCTGACGTGTTCATCATTTTAGATTCACACAGTATCTCAGTGTCCTGCTGTTTGTACTCAGAGACATTCATCAGTTTTTCTGCAGGTTTTTGTCTTAAACTTTGGTTAAACTTATTTTAAAAGGGTCCCAGACCCGTGAACACTTGATGTCTTTGAAATACCGCTGATCGTTACGCCTCCCAATTTTTATTTCCATTTGCACAAGCACACACTGTTAGTCTGTGAAATGTCGGTTTCTGTTTCCTGTTTTATTTTGTAGTTCTGGGTCTGTGTTCCTGTCTTTGTCTTGCGTCACTCCCTGTTGATGAAACTCACCTGTGTCTGGTTTTGCACCTGTTTCATTTTCCCTCGTTTGTCTGCCTTTTTAGTCAGGTTGTGTCTTTGGTTCAGAGTCGGCTCATTGTATATGTTAGGTGATGGTGTGAGTTTGGGAGATGTGGTTTTTGATTCCTGTTCTGCCCGTGAGTCTGGATCTTTGGGTCCAAGACCGCTGCCACGTGACCAACCGTAACACCGACTAGCACATGCTGATGTGTATTTAAAACAAGCACCTCCCACCTTTGTGAGGCTCTACTGCCCCTTTTACATATAATTAACACGTCACATATTTGTAAAGTGGATATAATTGACATTTATATTGCACTCACTTTGCACAGCTCTTCTCTTCTTTTTATTATTATTGTAAATGTTCTATTTAGTGGTTTAGTTTAGTGGTTTTAGATTGGTTAGTGGTATTTAATTTTCTTCTGTATATATCTGCTCTTGTTGGCACTCACGCATCTAATTGGTAAATCTTTCACATTCATCTTCTGCGCTCACCTTCAGGGCATGGTTACACCCAACCTGTTTTGTTTGAATAACAGAAACCATACCTGTCTGCATTACTGCTATGCCGAAAGGTAACTGCTGACAGTGACACACTGGTGATTGGTGTTTAAATGTGGGTTAATGTTGCAGGCGTGTTTCTGGGAAATAGTTTTGAAAGTAAAAGGAGTCTCAACAGTATTGCAGCCATCAGGTTGACAGACCGCACGGATGAGTTTCTGCCTGAAGATCATTTATACTTGTTTCATCACAGCAGAGATTTCAGCACTCGCAGGTCAGTAGATTATTATTTACATTTGTTGTTAAATAGTATGATGAATTGGTTACGGGTGTGAGAAGTTTACCTGCGTGGTTTGTAAATTTTACCTTCCAGTATGAACATTTCAGACGTTCACAGGGACGTTTCTACAGTAAAACGACGCCTGTGTTTAATATCACAAACATATTAACATTAAAGTCACTATGTGTGGAGTGTGTATGTGATTATAACACCAATGATTGTTTGTATAATATGTTAGTTTTTTG
This sequence comes from Nannoperca australis, assembly GCA_036023655.1. Lineage (NCBI taxonomy): Eukaryota > Metazoa > Chordata > Actinopteri > Centrarchiformes > Percichthyidae > Nannoperca > Nannoperca australis. Next base: position 2,600 of record JAVQJD010025039.1, on the reverse strand, counting down.
GTGTAATGGTACATAAAACTTTCTGTTTTGGTTGCAGAGCGTCAACATGTCAGTTCCCAATTATGTGTTGACTGAAGAGCAGCTCTTGTGCTGCATCTGTCTGGATGTGTTCACTGACCCGATCACGCTGCCGTGTGGGCACAACTTCTGCAAGAACTGCATCACGCAGCACTTGAATGTTAGCTCCCAGCGCCAGTGCCCCATGTGCAAAGAGTGTGTTGATAGAAAATATAAACTCGGGGTCAATACTTTCATATCTGAGATGGCTGTTCAGTTCAGACGGTCAGCTGGAAGGAAAGTCAGCTGCAGCTCCGAACAACACGTTGCCCAACCTGGAGACGTTTCCTTCCACGTTCCTACTAGAACTAAACGGACAGCCGTGAAGTCCTGCCTGTTGTTAGCGTTAGGTCTGGCGTGTCTGTCCTTCTACTTTGCAACTAACGTAAAGCTTCATCAAACAGCGTCCAGCCTGGAAACTGATCAGCTGTTTGATTATGGAGAAACCGCGGCGGGCAGCGTGTGCACCAACCACGGGAAACCTCTGGAGCTCTACTGCAAGAACGATGAAGAGTCCATATGCAGGACCTGCGCCGATACAAGTCACAGACTTCACCACGTTGTTGCGCTTGAGGAAAAACATGAAGTGAAGAAGACAGAGCGCAGGAAAATGGAGGCTGAGATTCACCAGATGATCCAGGAGAGACAACTGAAGGTTCAGGAGATCAAACATTCGGCAAAGCTCAGCAAGGAAGCTGCAGACCGAGAGATGGTAGACGGTGTTCAGGCCTTCACCTCTCTGATACAGTCTTTGGAAAGAGCCAAGGCCGAGCTCATCGGGACGATTGAAGGGAAGCAAAAGACAACAGAGGAACAGGCCGAAGGTTTCGTTCAAGAGCTGGAGCAGGAAATCTCCGAGCTGATGAGGAGGCGCGCTGAGGTGGAGCAGCTCTCACGCTCCAAAGACCACATCCACGTCCTCAAGAGGTTCCCGTCCCACAACACCTCTGCGCTCACCAGAGACTGGACGCAGGTCACCGTCTGTCCAGCGTTGTATGAAGGAATCCTGAGGACAGCCGTGGTGAGTGCTGTGGATCAGCTGATACACACGGTCACGTATGAGATTGAGAAGATGCAGGAAGCCGAGCAGAAGAGCGTCCGGCAGTTTGAAGTGGAGGTGACTCTGGATCCTGACACAGCACATCCTGCTCTCATCCTGTCCGAGGACGGCAAACAAGTGCACTACGGTGACGACTGGAAGAAGAAGAAGAAGAAACTCCCAGGCAGCTCGAAAAGATTCGAACTTGCAGTTTTTGTCTTGGGTAAGCAGAGTTTGTCTTGTGGACGGTTCCACTATTACGTCGAAGTTAAAGGGAAGACTGTTTGGGTTTTAGGAGTGGCCAAAGAGTCCATTGACAGGAAGACAGAAATCCAACTGAACCCTGAAAAAGGCGTCTGGGCGATAGTTCAGAGGAACGATAAACAGCTATTTGCACTGACAAGACCTCCTGTTCTCCTCTCTACGACGTCTCAGCCGGAGAAGGTGGGGGTGTTTGTGGACTACGACGAGGGCCGGGTCTCCTTCTATGACGTAGATGCTGCAGCTCTTCTCTACTCGTTCACCGGCTGCTCCTTCACTGAGAAACTCCTCCCATTGTTCGGTCCTGGTACCATAAACTCCGCCCCTCTCATTATCTCTCCTGTCAATCAATACGCAGTGAACTAATCATCATTTCTGCTTTTACTTAAAGCTGCAGCACGTTAATTGTCAGGTGGATGCAAGATTGTAATTAGGGGTTGCAGATTATTTGGGGTGTTTTCTATGGCGTTGCTAAGTGGTTGCTAAGTGCTTCCCCCGTCTTATCTTCTCTCACACTTTGATGAATTTCAGCTGCAACTCAACCTTCTCCGGCTTCATTATTTAAACGTTTAATCGACACTAAAGGTCCGTTCAGGCCAAAGATTCGCAATAACGGGACGAAACCGTTGGCGGTGTCGCCTCCAGCTCCGCTCGTCAGGTCGCTGGTCAGCTGTTACGACAGCCAATCAGGTCATAGCAAATTCATTTTGAGATGCTAGAAATAATATCAGGCTGCAAGAAAGATAGAAAGTCGTTGCTATGGAAAAGGTTCGCCAAGTTTCAACTCGTCTTGTCGCAAATCTTTGTTCTGAACATCTTATTTATTACACGGCTGTGTTGAATACTTTATTCTGATTGGTCAGTTACATAAAATTCTTAAGTTGTTGATTTCTTTAAAGTAGCCAGCCGAGTAATGAACACCATAATGTTTGTAATGCGGTGTTTATTATAAGTCTTTAGTCCGGGTGAAGGTCTACCAATGGGGATACAAACAAAAAACTTTACACTGTGTATAGTACACAGTCCCAGGCTGTCCTGGGGAGATGCTGGGGAGATGCTGGGGAGATGCTGGGGAGATGCTGGGGAGATGGTGAGGAGATGCTGGGGAGATGCTGGGGAGATGGTGAGGAGATGCTGGGGAGATGGTGAGGAGATGCTGGGGAGATGCTGGGGAGATGGTGAGGAGATGCTGGGGAGATGGTGAGGAGATGGTGAGGAGATGGTGAGGAGATGCTGGGGAGAT
>JAVQJD010025031.1:0-30042 GCA_036023655.1 Nannoperca australis | reverse complement strand
GGGTGTGGCTGTTTCTGCGTGCGGGTGTGTGTGTGTGTCCGTCTATGCGTGTGTGTGTGCGTGTGCGTGTGCGTGTGTGTGTGTGTGTGTGTGTGTGTGTGTCTGCGTGTGTGTGTGCGTGCGTGTGTGTGTGTGTGTCTGCGTGCGTGTGTGTGTGTGTGTCTGCGTGTGTGTGTGTGTGTGTGTATGTGTGTGTAGGAGAGGAGGCCACAGACAGTCTGATGAGTCTCAGTCCGTCCGAGCTGAAGAACCTCCTCCATCACATCCTCAGTGGGAAAGAGTTCGGAGTGCAGCGCAGCGGTCAGTCCACCAATCCAAACCCTGCATCGCACACATACACGAGCCAATCACATCCCGTCCTGCCACTCATGTCTGTTTATGCTTCGCCCCCCCCCCCCAGTTAGAGAGATGGACGCCGGCGTCAGCCCCGCCATCTCCATCCATCACCTCGGCAACGTGGGCGCCACCAAGAGCGAGAGAGCCGGCATCAGCAAACTGAAGAGTGACATGAAGATGGTACGACCCAAACACACACACACACACACACACAGATATTAAATTATATACTACTATATTTTATATGTTTATTATGTCATATTTTATTTCTGGTGTAGCAGCAAAACAACAGATACATCAGAGTATTGGTTCTCATTAAGTCTCTCAAAGTGCTGTTGACGTCAAACTCTTATTTTGAAAATATTGTGCTTTTTGGCAAACTGGCTTTTGTCTTTTTGCAGCTGCAGCACAGGTTGTCTTTGCCTGAGCCTAAGGTGATGATGATGATGATGATGGTGATGATAGAGGAAGATTAGATTAGGTGGTAATTCACCCGGCTGATTGTGCAGAAATGAAAGTGTCGAGCTGCGACGGGGAAAGATTGTGGACATAATTTAAAAAATAAAGATAAAAAATAAAAATAAAAATTTAAACTGTGGTAAATTGAGGAAGTTGATTTTCTGATCGATGATCAATAGAAGAAATGAATGAACCGTTGAGGTCGATCAGTTTGAAATTCATCACTAGAGCAGCTGCTTGACTTGATTTATTCACAGCTTGGTTTGTGTTGCAGGCGGAGCACAGGTTGTCGTTGACGGATCCATTTAAGGTGACGATCACATGAAGGAACTGTTGAATCTGTTTATTCTTTTTAAAATTATTATTAATAAATCAAGTCTGTAGGTGTTCAGATCAATCAGAACAGTTTTCACAGCTTTCAGCTGCATCACACTGCCTTCATCATTATAATGTTGACAGATAAAGTTGAGGTGTTCTTTCATTTGGGCAGAAACACGTTTGCAGGAAGTTAAAGTCTTTGATTCAGAGGATTTCTTTGTCTCCATTTCAGCTCACCCAGTCGCTGACGTCCCCTCGCAAGGTGACGATAACGGGTGTTAATTCCCCTGAAATAATCAACTGAAAGCAACGGAGCAATTAACACTCTGCTACTTTGTGGCTTTTATTTATTCAAGATAATTATCTTTATTTAATTTCATGCTTTTCACCACAAGCTTTTGCTTCCAGGCTCAAACTTAATCTGCAGTTAATAATTAATAGAGCTGCAAGTAATGACTAATGATTGATAACCAAATCTATTCAATGTGTTCACGAGACTCTGCGACCGACCAGGAAACGCTTCTGCTCGATAAATGATTCAGCTAATTGATCAACTGTTTCACATGTCTTTTCTTAATTTATTGCGAGTTAAACTTTTCAGGTGGAATTGAATTGTGTTTGAAAATGTCACTGGTTGTTTTTTAAAAGTGTCCCAAGATTTATTGAAGAAAAGAAATATAAATTAAAACTGGGCGCTGGCCAGTCGTCTTTGTTAAACTTTGTTCCAGTGAATGAAGCGGTTTGATTTCCGCGTCTTCTAACCTCGTTCCTCTCGTCTCCCCTCTGATTCACGCATGATGTTTAGCAACGTCAGAAGTCAGCCGTTTTGTTGTCATCACAGTTTGAATCCATCCGTCACACTTTGGTGTTTTTCATTTTGTGTCATTCACCTTATTTTTTGTTTGTTTGTATGTTTCTCTCCCCCCCCCCTCCTTCTGTTCTTTTTCTGTATCTCAGGGCATGCGATCTCAGTCTCTGGACATAGAGAACTTTGAATCTGGGGTAAAGATTTGTCTGTTAAGCTGATATTTCTGATAGATCAATACAAGCCAATAACGTTGCTTTAAGCCCCGCAGGAGGAAGAGGGCGCTGTTCTTCCTTAACAAACACACCCTTTACATCACTGTTTGTCGTTGTGGCTGTTCAGAGGTACAGGCTGCCTTCCATAGAGTCCCTGGACATTCCCGAGTGCACACCGGTTGCCAAGGATACCAGGCACGGCCAATGGCTGCGCAGGAGGCGTCTGGACGGAGCGCTGAACCGCGTCCCCGTCGGCTTCTACCAGAAAGTCTGGAGAATCCTGCAGAAGGTCAGTCTGTGCACACACACACACACACACATGCACGAGCGTCCTGGTTTTGAGTTTTTAAATCATATTTGGGAGAAAGTTTAAATGTGATCACAACAGCATCCAGGTCATCCACTGTTTTCTAATGTGTCTGCGTGCTACAGTGTCCTGGTTTCTCACAGTCCTTCAGGTGTCACGCCCACGTGTCTCAACACCAGCGTTTAGTTTTTTAATAAATCATGTGTAAGCGTGTCCACAGGCCTGGATTAAAAGATGTTTCCTGTTCTCTGTCAAAAGAACAAACATTCAGCTAAATTATTTAGTTTTGTTCATGAAGTGACGGCCACACAAATACCTTGTCTTCTAGTGCCACGGTTTGTCCATAGAAGGTTTTGTCCTCCCTTCTTCCACCACCAGAGAGGTAAGAGTTAACTTTTATATCTTGGAGTTTAATGGTACTTTTATCAAACGTTACATCTATTTTAGTTAAAAATTAAACTTATCATTATAAATGGTAAACATAAAGAACTCAAAATCAAGGTTTTGCCATATAGATAAACTCACCAGCCAATCAGATTGTTGTCTCCCTGGACTGAACCTGCGTCCTGTGTCTTGTCCTCCTCCAGATGACACCAGGGGAGATCAAGTTCTCCGTCCACGTGGAGACCGTCCTGAACCGGGTCCCTCAGCCCGAGTACCGACAGCTGCTGGTGGAGGCCATCCTGGTGCTCACCATGCTGGCCGACGTGGAGATCCCGAGCATCGGCTCCATCATCCACGTGGAGAAGATCGTCCACGTCGCCAACGACATGTTCTACAAGGATCAGGTGAGCGGGAGGTCGGAGGACGCGCCCCCTCAGATCCGGTATTGATGTCTTTTGTGATCAAATAAGACGTGGGTTTCTTCTCCTGCAGAGGGACCTGGGGGCAGAGGAGCACATGCTGGAGAGAGACCCGTCCACCGCAGTGTGCAGGCTGCTGTACGACAGCGCCCCCAGTGGCCGCTTCGGGAGCATGACCTACCTCACCAAGGCCGTGGCGGCGTACGTGCAGGACTTCCTGCCCAGCGGCTCGTGTGCGGTGCAGTGAAGGCAGCGAGGAAGGAGGGCGACCTTTGAAACCAGAGCAAGAAAAACGAGTTAGAGCTAACGTTTGCTACATTTTTCACATTAGAATAACTTTAAATGAGAAAGTACATTAATAGGACGTGTTGTATATTTAACAGGATATTACAGTGTGTTTTTATTTATGTGATAAAAGGTCACCTGATCAAACAGACTGAAAATAATCTGTTTTTCTTAGATAAACACTTTGTCTATTGAATGGGCTAAAGTCCTGTGTTTTTGCTTCCCGGTCTCCATGGCAACCTCTGCTTCACCTGTGCACATACTGTATCACCAGACGTCTGCCTCCGCCTCACCTCCCTGCATGTCTGTTCGCCCACACACACAAAACACTGCAGGGATTATTTTCAGCGGCGGATTAATACACATTTGGTGCTCTAGTGCAGGGTTCGTACAAAGTCTTGAACGTTTGGAAAATGCTAAATTTTAACTGCTGTATTCAGATATACACATTGAAAAAAGCCTGATTTTTTCTTCTTCATGGAAAACAAAGATAAATATGAAATATGTCACTTTACCTCCAATCCCACATGCTGTGTGATGTACAAAGTAATGACAATAATCTATCTACTATTTATTTTCTAGCTCTCAAATGATAATTAAAGGAAGCTGAACTAGACGTCGGGTTTCTTCAAGGCCTTAACTTTGTTGCACTTAAAAGGTGTGTGTGTGTGTGTGTGTGTGTGTGTGTGAAACTGCAGGAGTGCTGTTTTATTAATATGCAAAACCTAGCAGACTTGAAGATTGTGTAGTAATTAAAACCTTTTTTTAACACATAAAATATTTTATTGTTTATTTAATGGAAATAAACATTTTCAGCGTGCAGTGTACTTTTGAATGCAGTGATTTCTGAATCGGCTTAATATGTGCAATTCAGATCTCTGTCCTAATTTACTATTATGTAACTGTCATTAAGTTTGTTTCTTTGACTGTTTTTAAGGATTCAGTGTCAGTACATAAAAGATGTTACAGGGAATAAATACTTAAAAATAGTTAACTGTTCAATAAGCGACTGATAGACCAGTTATTTTGTGATGATAAAGACGTGAGCGCCACACTCCATGTGAACAGCCATGGCGCAACGAGACTGAATCACTTCTCCGCATAACATTGAAGTCTGATAACCTGAACAACTGCTGTGATGTTTGTGTTGTTTTTCAAGCTAATTCTGTAATAAATCTGAGAAAACATGTCGTTTCTGAGCATTTCTTATCTAACCTGAAGGTGCTTTACAACCTCTCCGTCCTAATCTGGTTCTGTTCAGTATTTTCCTGATAAAACGGTCCACCTACAACCTTTTCCTGATCAGCAGATGGAGTTGGCGTTCAGTAACTGGTGTGTGTGAACCTTGTTGGCTTGAAGATGGTGTTTAAAAGCTCCAAAGAAAACTAGTAAGTGGACCTTGAGTTACGACTGTTTTGTCAAACAATTAAAATGTTACACTTGATTTTTTTATGTTTGTTGGACGCTAACATACTGTAGTTTGCTCATTTGACAAATAAAAACTTAATCGCTTATTTATTTCTCTACCTGTATTTTGAGAACACCTGTTTGAAAGTAACAAACGTCTGTTTACTGGCACTAAAGTGAAAGTACAGCTGAGGCTGATTTGCAGGTATTTGGTGATAAACCAAACAACTGGACAAATAGTTTTGGATGCTCTCTGTATAGAAGCTCAAACCATCAACATACTCACAGTGAAGGCTGTTTGAAGATCAGGAAGTGTTGTTAGCAGGTGGGTATGGCATCCAGCAGGTGGCACTGTGTATTCTAGTGTCTTCATGGCTCCGGGTCAGGGCCATTCTCAACATTTTATTTCCTGTATGAAGAGCTTTAAAACAATGCAATGAACATTACAGTGTCCTCTCTTCATAGCAGTGAGAGATGTGCTGACTGTTATTGTGGAGAAAACCTTTTTTTTTTTTAAATCCTGTCTGTAACATGTTATCTAATAGCTAACATATTTAAATCTGTAGCCTGTGCAGTATTAGCGGTGACAGGTAATGCAGGGAGGTAGAGGAGAGACAACTGGCAACAAAGAAATATGTATTACTGCCAGCAGACAGACGGAGAAGGTGGAGAATTCAATTGCACATTAAACAAGCAAAATAGACCCATTATATTAAAAGGAAACTAAATTCAAAAGGCAGCTGGGTATGTTGTGAACGTCTTGGATCAAAGAGAGTTTGCGGCTGAAACTCATTTGTATTTATTCTTTGGAGAAAACTGTGAGATAGAAACATAGTTTGACCCCGGAGCTCATGTCCTTCTCAACTTGAGTCTCCAAAAACAAAGTTGAAAACAGAGTGCGTGTTACTCAAGGCCTGGAACGGCTTTATATTTGCCTTTTTGCACATTTTGTGTCCTTAAAACGTCATTGATTTTCATAATCTGACTCTGACATACATGTTTGAAAATCAGCAGAGGGGTCAGAGATCCCATTCGACGTGAGGCGCCGCACAATCAGGGCCGTAGCTGAGATTTTAGAAATAAAATAAAATGTCCATCCCCCACCCCCCTGATAAATGTTTGATTACAAGCAAATAAAACATTGTATTTATTCATTTATCTGTTCAGAAATGTTTTCTGTACTTTTAATATCCCTAAATGATGGTCAATGATTTGATTTACATTTTAACCCCAGACTTACCAGAAATAACAGCTAATATCTTATTAATAAGCATATAAACATGAGAAAGTATTTCAACGTAGCTGTAATGATCAACATATAAGTTTCAAATAAGATTCAGTATCTACAGCCAAGCTAAAAGCTCTGTGAGGCTGTAGCTAAATGCTAACATCAGTTGCTAACACTCTCACCATAGCTATGCTAGGTTCACCACAGCTATGCTAGGTTCACCACCTTAATTTGGTGCGTTAGCATGCTAACATTTCCTAACTAGCACTAAACACAAAGTACAGCTGAGGCTGATGGGAAGGTCAATTGTTTTGCGGATATTTCAAGATAAACCAAACAACTGGACAAATGATAATGGCTACCGGCTAATGGCTAGCATGGCTAAACATTCATTCTATAGGTGTTATGAAGTAGGATGTAAGTTTAAAATCAATATAAAGTAAAACAGAAGTGACAAGCTTTGAAACGTGGTGTGTTGAGTTCAAAGTTTACTGATGTTAGAAATATATGAGTTAAATACATCTGAAAAGCAAACAGACATTGATTTCTGACACTGAACATGAGCATGCACACACAAAACATGCAGATTCTCCTAAATACTTAAATAAATAAATAAAAATATCTTCAATTGTTGGATCAAAAACAACCCTACTTAAATGTAAAACTGATATGACCCAGTGTTTAAAGTCTGGTTCCAAAATACTTGATGCTTGATGGATTATACTGTAAAACCAGTAATTAGCACTAGCTAGCGCTGTAGCATTTGGCCTTGGTGCAGACTTGACATTTCAGCGTTAAGTTTGACAGAAGCATGTTTTGAATATATTTTGCACGATGAAGAGAACATGTTGGACAGCGTGACACTCACTGTGAGCCTCCATGCCTCCCCTGGTCACTCCCCGAAATATCATCATCACCAAACGTCTTTTAAAAGACAACGACGTACACTTTCACACACAGTGACAAGGCAGCGAGTTGGCTGACACACTCTGTATGAAGAACACTGTGTTCAAGGCAAGAGTGCCAGATGACTCATGCCCAGACAACATGAACCTTTCAGAATATGACACGGAGGAACAGTAAACACATTCAGAACTGCACTGATATGACCAGTTGGATGGTATTTAATGTGCTAGCTTGTCTAATTAAAGGCTTTATTTACCCCAGTGCACGGGCTCGGGTGGTTAATGCCTCATTCTGTACACTATATGGCCAAAAGTATATGGACATCCCAACAAAACAACCATAGTTTCAACCATAGTTTCTCTTCTGGGGAGGCTTTCTGCAAGTTTTAGGAAGCTGGCTGCAGGGATTTGCTCTGCAGGTCGGGCACTGATGTTGGCCGATTGCTTCGTCCCAAAAGTGTTGGATGGGGTTGAGGTTGAGGCTCTGTGAAGGTCAGTCAAGTTCTTTTAACTCCCTAAAATATGTTAAATGACAACATTTGTTTGAGATCTAAGGTAAGGTCTCCATCCATCCATCCATTTCCTACCACTTAACAAGCTGTGCAAGGTGCAGACGTGACCTGAACTGCAGTCGCATGGACATCTCAATCCAACACCTCGACCTGCAGAGTCTAATTACACTTCTTGATTTAAATCAGCCTGAAAGCTGCCAGGGAAATCTCTGACATGTGTAGACTCCTCACAGATACAAAATTATGTACACTGAACACACATTTCTGCTGACTCTGCACATTCAAAGATGAAGTGGAAAAATCCAGAAGACATTACTCTTGTTGCACAATTTACAGCCTTTTCTGTCTCGCACACACTTGGCTGCTCTCTGTTGTTGTGAAAGACTGAATATCTGAAGGCCGACAGCTGTTTGACTTTTCGTGACGGATCAGATGAGTTGCAGGAGTTTCACATTAGTGCCGGAGTTTGCTACAGCCAAGCAGGAATCAACATGCAAACATCCAGGTGAGATCTGCTGAGCAAGCTGCCGAGCACGAGTCTCGTTTCCAGTCATCGTTCCTGCTGAACGTCCCGACTTTTCAGCTTTTTCAGAGAACATTACATGGAAGGTTTATGTTTTAGTTTAATAACTAAAGATAACTTCTATCCTGTGGTGGCATCTTTTGGTTGAGAATATCAATGTGTCCCATCTCTTCGACTGGACTGATATTCTTCCTCTGTTCAGGGTAACACGCAGGAGAAAAGGGGGGAGGATGGTGTCGACTTCTGACTTATTTCAAGTATGTTGTAATCATTGTAAATTTCTGGGATTATCTTCTGTCATAAGTTAGAAATAAAACATCCCACCAGACTGAAAATAAATCTGAAATGTCTTTTCTCCTTCACCCTTTGAACTCACTTTCACTTCTCTCATTAAATCACTGAAACAAAACAAAAAAACACAAACTAACATCAAAACAGCAACGGAAACTAAAGCTGTGACAAAACAGTCCCAACTCAAGGTCACTCACTGGCTTTTTCCAGAGCTTTAAGTGTATCACATGGTCCTCCTCTGTGGATAGAGCCAGAGCCACAGGGATTTCTTTCCAATGATTATTATTGTCCAAACATCTAGCAGCAAGGTTTAGTAAAACGTAGGCCTGTTATTAAACCAGTTTTGTGCTTTAACATGAGATTCAGTTCTTTATTTCAATGCTTTTATTCCACTCTTTCTCATACAGTACATACAGAACACAGTACAGAGATCATTTGGGTTTCAAAGTGCAATCCTGCTCAAACATTTCTCAAACATGCTGAGTGTACAAAATGTCAGCAACCGCCTGCTCTGTGCGTGAAGTAAACTACGCAGACGTGTCAAAGCCAAATCCATGATCGCTTATCAATTTGAGGAGATGGATGTGCAAAAAAACAAAAAACAAGGCTGTGCAGCTCGTAATGAATCAGTCTGCTTCGAATATTTGCACACTGGGACAAGATATGTGTTACGCTAGTGGTTACAAATTCAAATTTGAATTGACAGAGCGAGTAGATATTTTAAAGTGATTGATTGTTCTGAAACAAACCATTAAAATATCAAAAACAAATATTTAACTATATTTAAAGAAGAAATACTAAAGAAAATGATGTAAAAAATAAAACACAAAAATGTTGAAATGTTGAGGGTGCTCGAGCATTGCATCAGTATTTTGTAACCTCTTCTCCTATCTTTTCTCCCTCCCTATTTAGCTTTAAATTCTCTTTTTTGCCCTTTTCCCTACTTTGCTTCTTCTGTCATTTTCCTCTCTTGAACTCTTTATTCTTTGCCTCTTGACTGTGACCCCGGCGAGTTAGGCGCCTCATCTTACAGTTCAGTTTTGTTTCAGGGAAAACATGTAGATATTTTTTGGGTTCATGGCTGAAGCATGTTGCTGTTGATTAATACAGATTTTCAGTTTACGATTAGTCTTTCTGAGAATACATTCAAGTGATAACTTATCAAACACGACAAGACACAGTGATGACGAAATCTGGAAATATGTAAAAGTTAGGAGCTTTTAAAAGGCTCACAGTCGTCCCTGTAGTTTGCACTTCTCCCTCCCTCATTATCTGTCACAGAAGGAATACAACAGATAAAGAGTCTCATTGCAAAAAAATATTTGTCATACCTACATGAAGTCACGCAGACGTAAAAAATACATTTCTATGTCTGGAGATAGCTCAGAAGTTGCACAGCTATATTTAAAAAATGTGTTAATAGTTTTTAAAAGATTGTTTGGAGCTTCGCAGACTTAAATCAGACTTCGTAATATCATTTGTGGAGGTAAGGCCACGATAACCACGATAAGTCTCAGCTTTGAGATAAGGGCTGAAACAATTTGGTCCTTAGCCGTAGGAAACATGTATTTTTAGTCGGTTTAAGAACCAGGAAATGGTTTCACACTTCAAGTATAAAAGGCTAAATGACTCCCTTCTTACGTTCCTGCACACACCCACCTCCTGCTATGTTAATTTAAGTGATAATTCTCATTTTTGCCTCATATCAAGTGGAGCAGTGATTTCAAATGCCTTTGGTTGGATATAACTACCTGCTGTGTTAATTCAAATAAACATGTAGATATCATCAGAAACATATTGGCATATATAAATACAAAAGTGATTTTTTAAAGGCCTGGATAAGTGCATATCCCCAGCTATGAGAAGCCCTCGTACGGATCATGGCTGTACAGTAAACACAGCTGGTTGTGTCCCGGGACATCTAGTAGTTGACGGTCTCTGAGGCGGCACGGTGGCTGGTGGAACAGTGTCCCGCCCTGAGGACATGACGAGAACAGAAGAAAGACAGAGAAAAATCATTACTGAGGCTGAACTAACTGAAAGAAATGAAAAACTGTGTGGTTTGGTACAGTGTGCATCTGGTTAAAATTATAAAAATAAAATAAATGAATAATGAATGAATATTTACTTTGTTCACCTACTTATAAACACAATTAACTAAACTCCAGTTAACTATACCTTAACTTTTCTTTCCCGGAGCCCTAATCCCATTAATTAATGCCAAATACATTTTCCCCATAACTTTACAGGTGTAAATTGATGTAGTTATTTGGAAATTATGGACCCAAAATATAATTGGGTAGCAGAATTTCACAAGCCTCAATAGTTTTGTCATAAATGAAAGAAACTTGTGGTTTCATTGTAATGCTTCTAAACAGCAGAACAATTTGGATTTAGCAAACTTCTGATTAGCTTACTTGGAGCCTACTCACTACTCACTTTACATGTTTCTGTAAAATCACATCTGTAATGATAAAGTCATTTTATGGGATCTTCATAAGCATTTTAGTATGTCAAATTGAATGGAAGTAAATTTGAACTAAAGGAATGAAGTTAGCTAGCTGCCTAACCTTGTAGCTTCTCAAAAGAATATGTTAGCTAGTATTCTGAACTGCTAATGTTGCTAGTTTAGCGAAGGAAAACATCAATGTATTGTTGGCTGCACTTAGAATAATGAACATTTTCACTGTTTAACAATAAGAGAACATGACTTTGAAAACGCAGTTAGCTAGCAGTTAGCATACTGCAGTCTTTACAGTCATGGCTTCAAGGTTGCAGCGATCAGATGTGATTTCTTAAATTATCGACCTCCAGATGCAATCTATGGCTAGTCATAATTTATTATAAAAATATATTTTATATTTATAATATATTGAAAACAAATTGATGTATTTGCACTGACAGCAGCCTAAATTAGCTGTTAAATCTTAAAATTGCAAATGAACTCTTCAGTTTGACCTCTACTTGAGTATTAAATTATGACAACTTTTACTTGAGCGGGACATTTTGTGCTTTTCAGTTACCTGCAGAATCCTGTGGAGCATTCGTAGTTGTTCTGGCAGTAAGCTCCAAATGGTTTGCTGTTCATGATCCTCCACAGCGGGGTCATCCGAGCTATCCTCCTCAGTGTGTGGACCCCGCTCGAATCTGCCTTCTGGTCTGAGCTGGGCTGACCCTGCGGGACCAGCGGACCTGCACACACCTGGAAGGTACAGAAATGTTCACCAGAAAACAATGAAAATCAGGCATTAATTAGCTTTGATTGTCACTTAGTCAACTCTAGTTGTCCCTATGAGACACGAGTGTATGCTGAATTAAAGTGGTGGAATAATATGTAAGTGAGAGCTGGTTTACAGGCACATTAGACCATTTATCTTTAACATTGTACTGACAAAATGTGGCTTTCCACTACATTGGATTTTGTCTTCATCAGATAGAAAGTGGACCTTGAGCTAAGATTATTCTGTCTAGCTACTGTTGCAAAGGTCAAGAATGCATTTTTACTTTCAAATATTAGCACTGTCAGCAAACTGTAAATGTACTTTTATACCTTTACAGTTGTACATTGCAAAGTTGTACAACAGTACATTTGTAGTACCTACTTCCTGGAGTTTCTTTATATGTACTCTGACATGTATGTTTATATGACAAAACTTTCTGTGCACTTTATCAGTTGTGTCTTGGCTGTAAAATACACTTTCAGCCCCATTTGCCCCTATACTATTCTAACCAATATTTTTACAGTATAGAACATGTGTTTGTAATATTTTAAACACAAAAAGCCTGAATTCTGATTTGTGCTGACAAGAAAGGAGAAATCCAGACACATGTATCCACTCACCTGCTGAGCCATCATTAGCAGCACAATGCACAGTGCTACTGCTGCTTTCCTTTGGGTGACGAAGTCTTTCTCCTGCATCTTTACGCTCTCCGGCACTAACTTCAGTTGTTTCTTAGTGACCTGTGGCTCTGAGTAGATTGGATCCTGACTTTTCTAGACAACGTTCAGTCCAAGTAGTGAGTCTGGAGTCAGGTTCAGTCAGGTTTGATTAGTCGCAGGTTTCCTGGAAGTCTCCTCAAGTCTGCCTGAATCAGCGAACTCAGCCATGGCACCGGCTCTCCTTTATATAGACAGACCCTGATCCCTGGAGAGAGGAAGCAAGAGGGAGGGAGAGAGAGAGAGTCACAGTCCATGCTGTGTCGTCCACCCCTTTCTTTATCTCTCCTTTCTGCTTCAAATGTGACATTATGATGTGTTTGCAGAAAAGAAAGTCGTTTGCCTAAAAGAAGCCACACACACACACACACACACACACACACACACAAACACACACATTCTCTCTCTTCTTCTTCTTCTTTCACATGTATATGTGCAGATAACGTGAACAGGTGGACCATATGCCGAACACGTGACTGTAACATAAAGGATTGGCAATACAGAGACGCAGCTGAGTGAAAAAGGTTTAAAGAGGCAAAGAGGTCACTGGATGTGTGTGTGTGTGTGTGTGTGTGTGTGTGTGTGTGTGAATGAACTTGCAGTGAGATAAGGCTTTTATCGATATCTGCAGTCTGTGTGCTGCAGTATATCTTTGACCACCTGAACTCATGCAGTCTTGCTCAGTTCCACTTATACAACGCAGACGGTGTATGTGAACACAGCAGGTTCAGTTTACATAAGCAGTTACACAGTACACGTGACTTATATGTGTGCTCCAAACTAAAAGTCAAACTAAAAGTATGATTTTTTTTTTGTGCCAAGAAATGAATATCTATTTATATCTCTATATAAATTCATATTTGGTGAAAATTGTAATTAAAAAGGTTTTCCAAAAGGTTTCTGTTTTGGCCAAAGCAAACTCCCACATCTAGCATCTACAGGGTGCTAACGTTAGCAAGCTAGGCTAACTAGCTTCTGCTGTAGAATGTCTTAAAGGTACAGACACTTAAAAGCATTAACGCTTGCGAGCTAATGCTGTGACAACTGGTTATAAATGCCTTCTATCAGCACCTGTAGGCTACACGGTGGGATAGTAATAGAGAAGGTGATAGCGTGTCTGCTAACAATACCGGTTCACATTTAAATAAAAAGTTGATGTTTTGGATAAACTGTAAGTGGCTTTCATGGCACAACAATGACGTGATAGTTAACGGATTCTGGATTTGTAAATACGTTAGTTTAACTGTACTTGTATGTATTTGATCAAATAATACATAAAAAATATAATAGGCTATAATACGACACACAAATCACACATAGTTAGTCACGTTTATGTCATGTTTATCAATCCACATGGAGATAAACAGTTAACTTCTCAGTAGACGCCAGTTACTTAAGAAAGATTTCTAATTTCTAGTTTATAAAACATGTTTTGCCATAAAGCACGTAATTTTAAACTCCTGGATCTCTGGAGTTTGAGTGACATTAGTGGTACCTACTGTATCAGGCTTATTGTGTTGTGTAGTGAACGCGTGTGGGTGTGCGTGCACGTGGATGGATTCTGTCAACTGGGTTAGTAAGACAAAGGTGAGAGTGCCAATACAGGTGTGTCTTCATATTCAGGTGGACAGTAATGTAATTCTGAAAGGCATTTCAATCAGCTTCGTGGGTCAAAAGGTCACCAAATGTGCCGTCCTATAAGACACAAATTAAGAGATTGAAGATGTTTTTTTTTGCCTTCCATGTTTTTCTACCATATAGCAACAATAATGTTCCCATAGCCTGTTTTTATCCAAATGACTGCATTTAGGTTTTCACAGGCAATTCAGGTCAGCTTGTAAGAGACAAGGATTAGCTCATGACAAAAGTATGAAATGTACGAACAGTACAGTCGATTTAATCACAAAGCACAGATGGATGTAATGGAAAATTCCTGTGCCGATTCATAAAGTAAGGTTGTTCATTGCTGTAAGGCCTCCAGAGGAGCAGGAGACTGACAGGAACCCCGCATCACATAAACTCAGAACATCTGCATGATATATTATCACCAGGCATGACTCATCAGATGGTGCCCGACGGGCTGAGCAGCTGCACAGAGAAACTGCAGAGCTCACCAAGAAGAACAAGAGCTTAAGACAAGAAATAATGAAGGTTTTTTCCAGGTGGCTGTCGTGTTGTGCTAATGCAGGACTGATGCAAAGTGGTGGACGCCTGCAGCTGGATCTCAATCTTGCCGATTGTCCACCTTTACAAATGTTGATCGGCTTTTACATTGTCAATCATTTGCTAGACATGATGACTTTTACCTTGCATGGCAGCTCTGTCGCCGTGTGTGTGAATGGGTGAATGAGACCAATCTGTAAAACACTTTTGGAACCGTTAAGGTTGAAAACCATTTACCATGTTGTTTTTATTGTTTTTAGGCAGTCATGTTGTGTTACATATTACACATTGCTACCTGGAGCCTTTTCTAAGGTTTGTGGAGATATTAATGTCTAAAGTTATGCATTGCTGAGGACATAAAACCCTTTGAAAGGTCTCCTTAATGTGTCATGTGAAGAGGATATTGAGCTGGGGGGCACAGAAACGCTCCTGAAAAGATCATCTACTGTATTTGTAGTAAACAAATAGACAGCTTTTATGGACTGACTAGTGTCACAGTCCTCTGGTCAGGAAGACAACCTGTCTGACCATGCAGTGATATTTGAACTTTGATTGCCCTCAAGTAAGAGAAAAAATTCCCTTGCACAAACGGATCGAAGGAAGGTTGCAGACACGACCTCGTCTGACCAGTTCTCAGTCCTCATGTGGACTGTGCAGGGCGATGTCCACAGTAACACGTTACCCAGAAAGCCCTATAAATGTGGACAGGCCTTGAATCAAAGCCAATCATTATTTGATGGTCTCTTATCTTTCTTCCAGTTTAATGGAAACTAAGCTTATTTGTTTTCACAATATTCTAATACAGAGACTGCATGTTCCTCATCAGATTGACTAACTCCAGGAATAGTGCACCGGACCACAACAATGACACACAGCGTACAGTAACGGCAAACGTGTGCATGTGTGACTCATTTCACACACGCTTTCTCTCTCCGCACAAAATCCAGTAATAGATTTCAAAAGCTCGATTTCTTCCGTCACAACTGGCCTTTGCGGATCTCAGCCCGATGTGATTAGTAACAGGTCACCTCCTCCCTGCGTGACACGTCCTTGTGAGACGTTTACGGGAATCACATCTGTCAGAGGACATTAAGATGAGAGGGACAAAACCACAACACCCGGAATCCCTTGAGGAAGTAGACAGGGAGGTCCCGTAAAACTGAGGATTTCCAGTCACTAAATAAATAAATAAACGTTACGGTAACAGAGCAGCACTGTAGCCCCTCGGGGCAAAAAATGAATAATATGCATGACTGTCCCTGAATTCAACTTTTCTTCTCATAAAATACACTTTCACTGCAAAACCTTGTTTTAACCCACAGGTTCCATTATTTCATCATTAGAAAACTAAAACAAGACGTAGTTTAAAGAAAACGCTGATGCATCTCTATCCATAAAATGTTTTTTCCATATATGTTCTGTTAGAAAATGGCTTCTCTGTGCTTTCAGACAGATCCACACCACAGAAATGAGGCACCTGCAGGTACCAGGTGAGGTCAGCAGGAATACTGAAACTCACCTACAATCAATCAATGATTATAATACCGGCATTCATCAACAACCTTATAAAGATATCATCATGGTCATATTGTGCCTCAGAGAAGTCAAAACTGCAGTTGTTTCCCTTTAAATGGTTGTTCTTCATGCATCATTTGAGGATTCTGGTTTACTGTGACACAAAAGTGCCATTAGCTGAAATCTGATCTGGAAGCAACATCATATTTTTCTGCAGTCTACAGCTGAGAATCAGCCTGCTAATATGTAGAAACACAGCAGAGAATCACACACTCAATGTGGGTGTCGGCCACAAAAGCCTCGCCATGCATGATGAATACTAAATATATTTATTTTGCAGCAGATTCATTGAAATCTGCTTGTTTGTGTGTATATTTGCATGACTCGGTATGTGAATCCATGTTGAGGTGGGTGTGAATGTCCTTTAGTACACAGAGACCATTAAATGGCAGCTCTGTGACCCACATACAGCTCCTACAGTCTACGTCATAGCACAGTAACACTTAACTTAAATATACTTATATATATATATATATATATATATATATACTTATTAAAATGACATGTTTTAAAAATCCATAACATAACCTGTAGAACCGAAAATGAGCAGCAACACTAAAGCAAGAATAGCTCTGCCTTTAAATGACCGAGTCTAACGAATGATCACCATGCTGCCTTCAGGTGCCTGTTGGAAACACTAGAGGTGCAGGAAGATTTGGACGCTGTGCTATCCCACATTCACAAGGTGTCATTTATCAGAAGGACAAAAGGATCAAAACTGTGACACAATGAATCACGTTGAGCTGAGATGTAGCCTGAGAATAGTCGGCTACGCGTCGCGTGACCAGTAGGTTTAGCCTCTAATAGATGTGTTAGAAGTGGACATATCCGTTCCCTGCAGTGTTAATGAATATGGTCAGATAGAATATTGTCAGGTCGAAGGTCAGGCAGCTGATGACACGTTGGTTGTTGATCTGCATGCGAACATGCATTGATTGAATTTTTGTTTATTCCCTTTCAAGACTCAATCGGTTTTTATATTACATCAACTTTTGCAGGAGAAGGCCTTTGCAAGCCGTCAGATTTCTTGCGGTGCACCTCTTTAGGTTTTTAAATCCTGTTTTGCTTCCAGTCACACACGTGGCAGATCCCAAAAACACTCCTGTGAGCGCCAAGAGACAAAAACAAAAAGGTAGACAAGAAATGAGTATTTCACTCAGGTTCAGGTGCAAGTTTTTGTTCTTAGTGAAGAGCGCCATCTGCTGGACCCAATGCAATGGTTCACTTTCCTCAACATTTTGTTGTTCTGCACAAATCCACGTGAGAATGAAAAGGCTCCTGATGATTCGTGCAGGAACCTCTGACAGAATGAAAGAGAAGTATGTGAGTAGTTAAGTTATTTAACATTTATATTTGTGGTTAAAACTGCACAGTCATCTTCTCTCAAACTTGAAATTCTGATTATTTGATGAGAATTTTGTAAACTGTGGCCGTGTTTCTCCTTTTCAGCAGTTGTGTTCCTGTTAGCGAGTTTATTTTGTTGTTGCACATAGAAGCAGCAGTTTTTACATTTTTTGGAGATGTCCTCATGAGCCAAACTGGGCTTTTTTAATCCTTTAATATATTGTTATTTGTGTTTTGTCATGATCGTACTGTATAGAAATAGTAAAAACAAGTTTTGCAGTTTTAATTACTGACATTATATTGATAGTATAATTAGGAAGAACTGAAGTACCCCGAGAGGGTTTTTCTGAAAAAAACTTGTAGATTGTAGATGTTCTGGAGCTTTCGGTCATTCCGTATGATCTTCTTCGGCTCCTCTGCTCGTTCCATGTTGGCTTGAAACTTGACCTTTGAAAAAAGCAACTAATTCTAGTTTTTAAACAACAGAATCCATTTTTCAACATTTTAAAAACACAAACGAGAAGAAATTGGATCTTTAGAAAACATGCATTTTATTTTATTATTCATTTTCACTCGTAATAAAACTTGCATTCCTGTCCACTACAAAACTTTAGTTTTCTTTAACATTTAACACTGTTACACTCCTCTTCCTCATCCTTCGTTACTTCATTTTGTGTGACCAGTAATAGCACTTTATTCAAGTTTTTGGAGACGGCTCCCATTATAAATATGTACAAAGTGCAAAGTGCAGATTGTAAACAGCAAAAATGTGACACCACAAGGCCTTTGCAGTTACTTCAATCATGGTCGACCCTTTCGTCCATAAAAATAAATCTTTTTGAAATTCCCCCCCCAAAAAACACACAAATACAGGCTTTGTTTTTTTGCTGGTTCTTCGTGAGAATCGCAGCCCTGATGTGAAACACAGATCAGGTTTTGTTTTTTTTAAAAGAACGATACAGAAAAAAAAAAAAAATTATAACTGAAATGAAAACACAGACAGGCACAAGAAAGAAAAATATTCATTAGATTATGACGGCTGCGGTTTGAGGTTGGATTTTGATGATGGAGTCGACATGCGTTTCTGAATGAGCCCGTCCACTTTGTTCAATTTGACCAACAAACCAGTGCTTACTCCTTGTGTTAGAGGAGGAGTTTAAAAAAAACATACCCCTGATTTTTAGTCAGTTTTATCAAGTTAAATTCGTTTTGTTAAGTTACCCTGAAGTCGCTTAAAGTTCATCCTTCCTTGAGCAAGACTTTCTGTTTGTGGTTAAACTAAAATGATCTTACTCTTTAACAAAACGCTTCGTCTCTTGTAGGGATCCTTTCCAGCATGTTGTCAAACACAGAACTAAAATCTGAGCCTGGACAAAACAAGCACTTCTAGTGGACGGGCAGTTGCCCCCCCCTCCCCCAAGCATTACGCTGCAGCCTGTCGGCGGATGTTGGCTGAAGCGATCTACTGGACCGATTTACTTTTACTATGCATTACTATTACACCCCAAACTATGTAAAAAAATAGGGTCCAGGTTTAAAAATACCTGAATTACCCTTTAAGTAGCCCTTTAGTGGCTTAAAATGTTGCCACATTTACCAGCTAAGTGACTATGAATATGTCAACCAGCACACTCCCCGATCTGAAGAGTGCTTTAAACAGCTCACAGAGAAATAAATACATTCAGTAAATGGAATAAAGACAGAGCCTCTTGTCTGCAGTTACATTCAGCAGCTGCCTTTTTAAAGTGCTTTAACAGGGTAAAGATCTGAACCCACAGCATCTTGCAGTCTCGAGCTCGTTATGGTTAGCCACCAAATCTGCCCCCTTTAGTCTCTCTTCTCAGTGCTAAGCATATTCAAGTCTTTCGAGTCTGCTCCAGAGGCTTTAGCGACACGTGCACGACTCGGCCACCATGTCCTCCAGCTCCCTGTACTCCACCTTCTTCTTCTGCATGACCAGTACACTCATGGGCATGTACTTGAAAGGCACACAGGACGGAGGAGGAACCTCCCCAATGCCCAGGTCGTTGATGACCGTCTGGATGATGGCGTGGTTTGGGGAGTGGTACCCGTAGTGGAGCAGCCTCGGACAGTTGCCCTGGCAGAACCGTGGGTTGTACACCGGCGGAGCGATGAAGTGACTCCAGCCGAGCTCGTCGAAGGAGAGGCGGAACGAATGCAGCTTGCAGCGGTTCTTGGGCATGCTGGTTTTGCGTTTGTAGTTGGGGATATCGGAGATGATGGAGGCAGAGGGGGAGGTGGAGAAAGACGACGAGGAAGAGGAAGTAGGGGTGTTCAGAGCATCCAGAGAAAGATCTTTGGCCTCTGAAGACGAGGGGTCTTTGGAGCGGCGGTGGCGACGAACCGACGGATGCCACTGTCCTATTTGACTCATGATGTTGTCCCCTTCAGCCCCCAGCAAGTCCCCCATCCAGTCCTTCACTTCCCTCTCCTCCTCCAGGTATAAAAGAAGAGATGGGACTTCAAGATGAGGTTCATCTCTCCATCTTTCTCTTCCGTGAAGATGAGTCCACCACCACAAGAGGCTGCTGTCCTCTTCAGCATGCCCAGGCTTTGTGCACCAGTACTGGGCAGTGAGGGTCAAGTGTCCCCCCTGGTCCTTCCCCTGCTGGACGTGTGCGGTGATGTCCATCTCTGTCCACCGCTCATGGGGCTCCAGGGTGACCAGGCTCTCTTTGCCCAGAGAGGTGATCTGAGCCCTGCAGCGGGGCGGCTCGAGGGCCTGGGTGGTGCTCAAGGTTGTGGTGGAGGAGGAGGAGGAGGAGGAGGATGAAGAAGAGCGGAGGTGGATGAATGAGGCTCTGATGAGCTGCTCCGAGGGAAGAGTGTCAAGGTTGTACTGTACTGTGAAGCTGTAGTGGTGGTCTGAAGAGGACATGGAGACACAAGAGAAAGCATTCATCTCTCTGACCATCACCTCACACCTTCTCTTTACCCAAGATGCTTAGGGCGCACGATTTGGGTTTGATAATGGATTTTGACACTTGTAGGCATTACCAGGCGAGGAGTGCCTGTCAAATGACACTATCAAGCTGCATTATGGGAGGTGTAGGCTAATATGACCCATACTAGGAACTAAAAGTCAGAATATTTTAGCCTTTGCTCTTTTTAAATCTTAACAAAAGGACAATACTTGCTGCAAACTGGATGCAATGCATGATATGAAAATACAACAGAACAAAGAAAAAAAGAGATTTTATATTATAAAAGCCATCCACCTCTTTTTTATTCTTTCCTAATTCTTTTGTTAGTTAAAACCAGTAAAAACAATGAAATAGCCTTAAGTTGCTTCATCAGAACTCTTCAAGAAAAGAAAAAGAGCTGAAGCACTCCAGGCAATCAGGGGGTTCTTCGGGAATATTAAAGGCTGCTGCCTGAAATGAACTCATTCTTAAAAAGATTTTCATTTCACGGGAAAACGTCTTTAATCCCATTTCCCCAGTCAGCTCAAACTATACTCAGCTTCCATGCGAACAGGGCCTGCTGAAGGGTCGGTAATGGAAGTCTCACCTCTCGACGCTGGCAGGAAATGCACCGACGATGCCGACGGTCTCAGCAGACGGACCGTGTTGGAGCCGAACTTTCGGTGCTGCTTGGGCCTGCCGTCCGGCTCCGCTGCGCTCTGGTACAAGCTCAGCATGAACTGCAGGTTCTGGTCGGCTTTCTGCTCGTCCGTCAGCGGCCGGTGGTGCGCGCCTTTGAGCTTTGAGCCCTGAGGACTCCGACGGCTGCGCCTCACCGCGGGGTGACGGGAGGCCATTCCCCGGCCGGCAACGACTCCGGTGCAGGTGGAACCCAGCAGGAAGATTAGAGACAGGACGCAGACACGCAGGAAGCTGTGTTCGGTGCGGGTCGCCCTCATGTTTGGGATAAAACCTCTGGTGCTAGCGAGCTCCACCAACGAGGCTAGAGTTGGCAACCATCCTCCGCAGGGCCGATGGCGTGATTTACAGGGTCACCTGATCACTGACCGTTTTAGAAATGACAATCAACTTCCTGAAATTGACGCTGACCCCCAATTAACCCCTCGGGTGTGCGTCGCCGCCACCGGCAGCGTGAGGAGGCCACGTGACTGGTGCGTAAAGGCGGCTGCTCTTTTTGTGATTTAGTTATTGCACAAATTATTTAATATAAATGAACATACTTGTTTTTTCTACTGATCACTACATTACTTTTCAATATTAAATCATTTACATATATGGATATTTTAGTTTTAACACATTTTGTCCTGACTTATTCTTTTTTAAATCTCTACACGTTGTGCAAAGTTTTCATTCTTAATGCACATTTTATGTACTGTGATGAATATGTATAAAACTTCAGATTCTATAAGATTTTGTTTAAATCTGTTGCTTTACTGTTTCCTACTACTTTGTATCTGAGAACCTATTTTTAACAAGGTGAAACAGAAATTGTATGTTTTTAGTTTAGTTCCACTACTTGGATCCAGGATGAACTCTGCACAGTGTGGGCTGGTCTTACGCCACCACTGGAAGTAAACCAGCCAATAATTCATTTGAATCAGGTAAAAACATCTGGTCAAGAACCAAACAAAAATCCAGCCACACTATTAGACAGAAGCAAAACACCTTGATCACAGTTAAATGTGTGATTTTCATGTATCGCTTTCGTTTCCATGTGTCGGCTTTTACATAGGTAGAGTTTGTCACTTCCTGTCTTTGTCTTTAGTACAAAGATCTTTGGTTTGCATTGTGGTTTAGTTTTGTATTCAGACTACTCCCAGACTTTGGCTATATGTGCAGACTCTTGATTGCAGTTTTTTGATATATTGTTTGTTTGTTCTTGTATAATTTGAAGCCTGGGAGCTTTGGGATCACTGGGCGTCTGGTTTATGAATTGTTTTCAGTGAGGAGGAGCTGAAAGGATGGCAGGCTGTAAAAAACCTGCTAAAAACGAGAAGAAATGAAAGCAACACATGTTGGAGAAAACTTGATCTCACTTGAAAGCAGCACCCACCACCGAACCAAATATTACAGTTAAGAGTTTCTGAGAATACAAATGGGGTTTAAAAGGAAAAAAAGGTTGTCTGATCAGACCAAAACAAACTCCTCGTGGTCTGGAGGAGAAGTGAGATGTCTGGGCACGTTCACATCTGTCTCCCTTTCTCTTTGATTCTCTTTATCTTCCCTCCTTTACTTGTTCTTTCTCTTGACAAACACAAAGATACTCACATTCACACACGTGCACTGCAGCGTGGTGGCATTCCACAACAGTGATTATCTGCAATCCCAATCATTTCAGCCTGCACGGAGAATGTGGGAAAATGGCAAACTATGGGGAAATTGCCGCAAATGGCTGTAAGGGCTTCTGAGAAACACACTGAAGAAGTTTAATCACATAAAGAAATTTACCCCCAAAAAGTAATTGTTTCAGCGTCAACTCCAAGAAAAACCTCTAAATGAAACATCACACTGGCTGTTTCTTAATATGGTGGTTAGACAAGCCGACTGGTACGACTGGTAAGGGTTTAGAAATGTGTGGGATGTGATATCAGATGTTGTTGTTGGCCTGTAGTAGTATGTGCTGTAGTTGTTCCGACTGCATGTCTGCAGAGCTTGAGTGTGGATGGATGAAGGCTTTGAACAGGTTCAGCAGTTTGTATGTAAAAGAATGTGCTAAAACACTTCTTTTCAGCTAAATGTTATTATATCCAAAGTCAAAGTACTTGTATGCAACTATGCTAAGTAACTTAGTAACTAAGTAGTAAGTAAAATAATTAAATATTGTATTGTTGTATATATGGAATAGTGTATATTGTTAAATAATAATATTCACTAACACTCAACACTATGAGGAGTACTTTTACATTTAGATGCTAATTCTTCTGCATTTTACTTGAATATGATTTGTAGTTTTGCTGTGAGGGGTTTCGTGTTTCAAATGAAAGGCCAGACACTCGCTTGAGATACTTTACTGGGCTTTTTATTTGGCTGTCTTTGCCACCTTGAGCATGCCCCGATGTTGTTTCAATACAGCGGCTGATGCGCTTGTAGCCCCTCCCCCTTCGCTTCTCATTGGACACAGCCAGCCAAAGCTTTTCTACTATTGGTGGACCATTCTGTCAATCACATCCCGCCGTTCGAATAGTGGGCGGGGCCGCCTAACTACTATTCCCAAAGTTTTCCCAAAGTTTATTGCTGCGTCAAGCTAGCCAAAACACGACCGGAAATATTTCACATGTACATACAAAATGAAAGCGTTATACCTACTTTTTAACGGGAAAACAAGCCCTTAATTCGCTTAAGATATGAAACTAAACACCCGGTTGAATCGTGCGATTAGGTTTCGAGCGAGATTATAACTGTAAAACAAGCTAACGTCTACTTTTCGTCAGCGTTAAACACCTTGACCGGAAGTTGCAACCGCGATATTGGTCCTAGCTTTGACGAGCTTTACAGTAACAAAAACTTCCTTCCCTCCCCCTCTTCCACTCACTCACTCACTCACTCACTCCTTCCTTCCTTCCAACTCCATCCATCCATCCATTCGTTGTTGTTGTCAGAGCGGTGATGGAGAAGCCGAGGCACCGCTACCGGCGCCGCTAAGCTAGCAACGATCCAGGTTAGGCTAATAAACCGACACAGAGGGAGAAAGAGGGAGAGAGTGGGGGGGGGGGAAGACAAAAACAGATAAACTGACCGGAGGGAGAGAATGGAAACGGTTGAGCAGCTCGTCTCCTTCCACCACATTCAGGTCCAGTTGAGCGGGGGCGCGCCTTGGGGGTTCACGCTGAAAGGAGGACTGGAGCACGGCGAGCCGCTCATCATCACTAAAGTAAGTCGACCACCACAACAACTGCCGCTAATGACAGTGATATGTGTACTTGCATCACCTAAAACTGCTTAAAAGTGACCCTAAGGGACTTGGATTGAGTTTATACTGCTTTATATTACATTTGACATGCTATTCTTAATATTTCTGTATATAGTTACACTTTTGGTTCAATATTTGCATAATATGACACTCAAATTGACTGTAGCAATTGGATGTTGTAAGGTTGTGGTTGTTGCAACACTCCAGCTTCACCAAAACAGCATTTGTGGTTAGTTTTGCAGGCTTGTGTGACTGTTCTCTCATTGATATGTGCTTTTTCGTCTGCTTGGCTTCTGGTCCCTTGGTTTAAACTCTTCAACTCAATGCAAAAAGTCTCAAAAACATCTGCAAACCGCATTTTTCCTGCACCCTCTCGGTATTTTGACTCCTGCACAGCTAGCTCCACTCTTCCTCGTCTTCTGCAGAGAATAAAAAGTTATTGTCCGAAGCTCAAGCAAATATCCGGGCCAGTTGATGTCTTTCAGCTGTCACTGTCTATGAATTAAAAGCCCCACATAATGTAGTGCAGAGGGATGGGTTCTCAAACTCGGAGGTCAAAGGGTTCCCAGGGGGATCTTGAGGCTCTGTTCATCTCAATGTCACTTCATTCACTGGAAGGTAAAAGTGCTGACAGACGACTAAAACCACTTCAGATGGCTGCGTTTGGGGCAGAAATGTGCACTCCAGTAGTGTGTCTGGGATGTGGGAGTGTTTAAAAGAAAGATTGTGATTCTCTGATGAGAGATTTTTGTGCTTCTAGGTAATTGGCCCTTTCTGCGTTAGCTTACACTGACACCAGTTTCTTAAAGAGTCAGCTTGTTATGCGAAAAAAGAAACTAAAGGAGTGTGGGAGTGGATAGACGTGCAGACTGACATGTAGTGTGGTCTGTAGTTATTTCTACAGAGCTCTAAGAGGTTAGTTTTAATTTCAGGTGTAGGTTTTTGGAGAGTTTGAGGGCTTTGTAGGAGATTTAGTGCATGCTTTCAGATTTTGACTTGACCTCGTCTTGTGTGATAAACTTGTGGGGGCCGATGGTTCACGCCGCAGGCGGTGAGCTGCTGGAAATCATGAGGGTGTCTTTAAATTACTGCAAGAAGTAATTATTGGTGTGTGTTCTGCTGGGGGTGGTCTGTGTGTGTGTTTGTGTGTGTGAGTGTGTTCAGTCCAGTACATGCAACCTCTGGTCTCTCTCTCTCTCAGTCTTTCCTTCACTGTCTCTCGCCCACTCTGTTGAAAAGTCGCAACAGTGGTGGTGTAAATGTTGGCCGGTGTGCTTCTATATTCACCACAGCAGGGAATGGAAAAGCCTGGCTCAGTCATGTGGAAACACACACACACACACACACACACACACACACACACACACTAAGTCACACACAGTAACACTGGGAAAATGTGACTAGGACTGCTAAAGGAGATAAAAATCAAACTGTGCTCTGTGGCTGTTTTGTGTCCAGTGGCTACTTAAAAACACACACACACACACACACACACACACACACACACACACACACACACAATAAAGTAGCTCAGGCGGTCAGTGCTGGACAGGGAACTGTGGTGCAGAAAAGTGTTAAAAGTTTTTAATGATTAAGTGTTAAGTCCTTGAAGGAAAGAGAAGAAAGATGGTAACGGAGAGAAGGTAAAGTTGAGGTAAATATGTGTGTGCGCGCGCGCGTGTTTAAAAAAAAAGTGTATAATGTGTTTTAGGTTTAGTGAGGGCCAGAGAGTTTCCATCAGCCTCCACACAGAGGTTTACTGTGTCTGTATGGACCACAGCTGAATACAGCCATAATCCTTTCACATCCGAGAGAGAGGGACGTGTGTGTGAGTGTGTGTGTGTGTGTGTGTGTGTATGTATATATATATATATATACAGCTAAATATAACAAAAATCTGCATAAGAATATATTATATTTTAATAATCTTAACTCATGTCAACTTGCCTTTTCCACATCTCTCGGGTTTGCTCAGTTGTCATGGAGTTGCCATCATGTGGAGTACATCATTATAAATTCAATATCTTTGGGGTTTTGGACTGTTGGTGGGATAAAACAAGCCCTGGGAACTTGTGATTGGCATTTTTCACAATCATTTTATACATCAATTTTCTGCCACTTATTCAGATCTGGGTCGTGGACTCCATTCTCCCTATCTGAGTTTTTCCATGGGTGATCCAAGGCATTCCCAGATTGGATATATAATTCTGGGAAGCCTGGAAGTACCTCCATTTTTAAAATCAATTAATCAAAAAAAGTGAACAGATCAATGAGTAATGAAAATGACTTGTAGACCTGGATAATATAGCTACTTCTCACAGATGTATGTCCGGTTGAAAAAGATGTTTTGGAGGGTTTACCCTGCGTTTGAGTTCCACCAGTCACCAGCCTGTCTTTGAAAGAGTGAGTCTGCTGGTTGTTTGGTGCAGCCGTGGACACGTGAGAGTGCATAAAAATGTGCCAGTTGCCCTTTCAGGATGTCCACGTTTTGAGGAGTGTGTGTGTTTGTGGCCCTTTGAGAGCATGTACGCCGCTGGAGGGGGAAGGGCGGCTTCCCGAGTCTGAGACAGCAG
This sequence comes from Nannoperca australis, assembly GCA_036023655.1. NCBI lineage: Eukaryota > Metazoa > Chordata > Actinopteri > Centrarchiformes > Percichthyidae > Nannoperca > Nannoperca australis. The sequence goes on along the minus strand of JAVQJD010025031.1, from coordinate 3,201 downwards.
AGGGATATAAGCCATTTGGTCAACATTCCTCCAGGAGCATAACAAATTACTACCGTGGGGTGTGTGTGGATGGGTGTGTGAGATATTGTGCGTGTGTGTGTGTGTTCATACACATAATGTTCTGACTTGAATGCTTGTTTTCCTTGTTGCCATTGATCAGCTGTGTGTGATGACACGGTGAGTTTAAGGATTTATCTGCTTGTTAAAGTTAGCCAGTCAGTCATTAGCTTTGCTAATCATTCAGCCTGTTGGCAAGTTATTAGCCGGTCGGTCAAGGCTTTAGCATGCATCAATTAAAAGACATGTAAATTGCTGACTGGTTGAGCAGCGGACTGAGAAGCCCTATTGGTTTATTTCTTTTTCATTTTTCTGTTGTTTTTATCAGTGCTAAAATGTAGCTAGCTAGCTAAATAATATTCGCACCATGTCAGCATGTCAGCAGACTAAAAGACATACAGCCATTTATCAATATAGACTCTACCAGTTGTCATTCCCATGTGTTTTGTGGCAGTTTTTATGTCCTTTGTCGGATGTGGCTGTGATGACTGAGTGATGATCCCTACCATTGTTGTTTTTGACAGAGCAGCAGCTGCTGAGCTGTCAGCTCACTTTCATATGTGGTTTTATGATCTACTATGAGCTCGCCGTTGTTTCTGTGAGCTTGTGTGTCCTCAGCAGTTTTTTGGCTGCACTGTCGGGTCGCTGACTTTAAGCGCTGCTCCCATGGGACAATTTGCATCCAGAAAACTGTCAGTGTTTGTCTTAAAACCTCCAACATGGTATAAAATTCATTGATTGACTGATTCCGGGTTGCAGTAAGGTGATGCCCTTTCTTTTTCTGCAGTGATGAATCAGTTGCATAAATGAATGCTGAGAATCAATATGTTTTTAACAGTTGTTTTGATGGATCCCAGTTGCTCGTGTAAAATGTCTGGACTGGAGTGTTTTTCCCACCAGAACCCTGCAGTCCAGACATGTCTGCTATGTTGTACAAGAGTCCGTCTGAGTGGACTGAAGCAAAGCCTCACTGGTGTGCAGCCTTCATTATCTTCATGATCTCTGTGTGGTGTAGATGTCAAAGATAAATAGAGACTTTAATTAACTGTCCCTGCAACTGCACCTTACAACCCATAACTATATGTGAGAGATTCAAACCAAATATGGCCGTGCATTCACTTGTCACCTGAGGAAAAAGGTTCTTAAAGTATTTGCCGACCACTAGCCTGGCTACCTCTGGCTAGCTGCTACACAATCCATTTTATTTGTGGTCCACATTTTGGAGATTCTTTGGATTGTGGGTCGTAGATTTTCATGTATCCTGTATATGAACTTCTTTGGTGCATGTTTCTGATGTTAGGTAAGTCATGATGTACTCATTGCTTGAATGGGGATGCAAATGGGGTCTCATCAGTCTACCAGGATCTGCTGAAAGACTTAAAATGATGACCTGTCCTCACCAATCATTAATCTACTTTGATGGAAACGAAGTTGCTGAATACGTGACGCACTCTGTTGCTGCAGGATCTTTTAAATATGCTGGTGCACATGTTCACCGTAACTAAACTCTAAACTGAGAGCAGCCACGTGTGGGTGTAAGGGATGTTGGTAAGAGTTTTCTATTAGTGGCTGAACGGGATTCTTCATCTTTCTTCTGCTTCCTCTGTCAGGAATCAGCCATGTTTCTTGTGGGTGAGCAGCCTCAGATCAGGCAACAAAGATGGAGCCGATAATCTTCCTCTCTCTCGTCCTGCTGTTGACAGTAACACAAATCCAGGGACTTTGCGAAAGAATGTTTTGACATGTGGTCGAAGGTATGCAACCAAATGTCTTGGGTTGGTAAACAGCCGTGTGTGTGTGTGTGTGTGTGTGTGTGTGTGTGTTTCTCACTACATTCCAGTAAAGGTAGCCTCCAGTAGCAATCTGCTCCGCGGGGGGTAGATGAGGATGCCATCAGATAGAGATGCTATTGTCTCTACTGTGTGTGTGTGTGTGTGTGTGTGTGTGTTTCCATGTCCTCTGCCCTGACTTGCTTTGCTAACTGTCCTATCTAACCAAAAACACATGCCGTGCAGCAACATAGTGCACAATAGAGCAATAGAGAGCGAAAGAAAGAATGACTGTATTCATGTTTCCTACTAGTTATATTAAGTTTTGCATTAAGAACAGGACCAAAAAGGAAAACACTTAGTTTTGATAATCATTTAATCATATCAAGTCATTTATGGCGCCAAATGCCAAACGTTCACTGCTTCTGGCTGTTTTTAGTCTTCTATGATCTAAACAAACGATCTAAATAAGTCACACTGTGGGAAACTGGGGTGGTCATTTTTCACCATTTCATGAAACAAATGCTCAATAATAATAAAAAAAATAATTAAATGAATTGTTACTTGCAGCCTTATTTCTTATTGAACACATCTTTTACATTTTTGCCATTAAAACGATGGATATTTGTCAGATATTATGATGTGTGGCTGCAACAAAGTATTATTTTTATTTGCTACTGATATTTATTTCAATGAATAAATGAATGTCAATCTTTAAAATGTAAAAAAAAAAAACACCCAGCACAATCTTTGGCCAATTTGGCCGAACCAACCGTCCAAAACCCGAAGATCTTCAGTTTAAAATGACTTAAGCAGAGAACATTGTACATTTTCTGAGAAGTTGAAAGGGAAATAATAACCAGATGAGAATGTTTGTTTTCCACAAATCTTCCACAGTAGATACATTTATATTGTGTTGCTGTATATCGTCATATATGCAGTAAACCATCATCAAAAAGCAATGAGGGTGTGTGTGTGTTTGTGTTTAGGTGGGGTTGGAATGTCTCTATCTCTGATCTGTGGAGCCTTTAGCTGTTTCGACTACGTCTGGAGATGCACACACACACACACACACACACACACACACTAAAATAACAACCAGCATCAGTACACTGACTCAACATTGTAACTACTGCAGTGTGTGTGTGTGTGTGGAAAAAGAGCTACATGGGAGATGAACTGTATGTATGCTGCAGTTGAATAGTGTGTGTTTGTGTGTTGGGGGGGGTAGAAGTCCTGACCTGAGGCTGCTGCAGTTGTTGCTGTTTTTGTCTGACGCTCTGCATTTACCGTGTCACTGGGGGGGGGGGCAACGCACACGCACACCTCAGGCGTTTTTTCTCTCTCTTTCTAAGATTACACCAAAAATGCATCG
>JAVQJD010025023.1:0-22533 GCA_036023655.1 Nannoperca australis | reverse complement strand
TTTTTGTGGGCCCCGGGGGCACCTATAAACCCGGGCGCTATGTGTGGGTACTCATCCCATCTCATCGCGACCAGCGCCGGCCTCCGCGCCTCCGTGGATCTGAAGGAGTTGCAACTGCTCACAAACATTCAGCTTTACACCGAGAGAGGAGGCCGAAGCGAGGCCGCCGGATGAGGAACAAGTAGTACCACTCCCCCCCTCCCACACACACACATACCCCATCATTGTCTCACCACCCAAAACCCCAAAGTACCGTCACACAACCGATGTCAAGCTCAGGGGCTTTCCTTTGTGTATTTGTCCCTTTATAAAACAACCATCAATTCTTCATAAAATCATGGAGGAACTTCTGTTACACTCCATTCACAATGGTAGTAGTGCACAGCAACAAAAAAAGCAATGAGAAAAAAAACTATTTAAGGATAGAAATTGAACTCTTACATCCAACAAACAAAAACAAAAAAAAGCAGAACAAAAAGTAATCCCTCTCCCAGAAAAGAAAAGTCATGATATCATTTAGAAAAACCGACATAAAAACGTGATCAGTTCTCGCTCACCTGGAACAGATGCTGAGTGCGGCCCGTGGCTGTTTGTGGTGGCCCCTGATTGTGATATTACAGACGCTTAACGAGTTGCTTAGAAACTTTGCATCAATGTGTCCCCTCAGGAGGATCAATCAAGGGAGGGAACTAAACTTTCAGAAACACTGGTGGGTTTACCTGCACAAGTTAATTCAAACCAACGTGCAGAGAGGAACATTTCCTGCCTTGGTTTTAACCTTCTGCACCAGCACGCCATGAACCACCACGACTGCAGACTACACCAGCGGGGCAACTTGAACCCTTCAATTCCAAGTGTAAGTAAAGGAGGGGTTTCAGTGTAAATCTGGTTCTCGAGGGCTTGCAAGGAAAAGTGTGAGCCAATCCCAAACCAGGAGAGAAGAGAGGAGGAGGAGGAGGAGGAAGAAGAAGAGGAGGCTCGATTCCCTTTGATGTTTGAAGAGTATCAAGAGCCAAAAGAGAGAAGAAGAGGGATAAATAGATATATACTCTGCGATGTGGGCGAGGGGGAAGTGTGTGTGTGTGTGTGTGTGTGTGTGTGTGTACATGTGTGCGTGGGGGGGGGTCTGTCCGTCCGGTGCTTTATCTGACGGTGACTCCGAGTTTTTCCAGCACGCGGACTCCTTTCTCCTGGTACTCCTCCCGGGTCAGCCAGAAGTTGTCCTTGTCCTTCATGATGTCGGCCAGCACGGCTCCGCCCAGGAACACCATGTGCTTTCGCCTGGGAGGATCCTCGATCCGGATCTTAAATTTCTACAAGACAATGGGACGCAGAGACGTGTAAGACAGCTTCATGTAACAAACAAAAGGTCCCGCCGCCTCAGGCTGTGCTCACGCTGCAGCTCAAAGTGTCCCAAATGTATCTTTTTATCACAACATTAAAGGCATTTAATCCATGTTTCGCAATCCCACTGAAGATAAAACATGGAAAGGTGAAGGAAGACCAGACGACGGTTTATTATTATATTACATTATTTTCAGTACTTTTCCGCAGTATATAACCATCACTCCTAATGAAATAATCAGATGAATGCAGGCTGGGGGTGAATAAGTGGAGGAGATGGATGGACCAGTTAAAGTTCATTTAGGTTTTTGCTAAAACAGTTAACAATAGCTACTGCAGCTAGCAGTAGCCTAAACTCCACAAAAAGGCCTTTTTATAGTGGAAAACTGAATGACATGTTTGTATATTCAAGTGAAACAGTTTGTACATTCTAGCTGCCACAGCAAACTTGAAAGACAACGGTCATAATTTCGGTGCCCAGGGCCGCTTGGCTGAAGCAGCAATAGCAACAATACACATTCAAATAAAACAGTTGGAGGGACCCGTCGAGGGAACAAAACCAGACGTTCTGATACTGGGATCTTTGTATGAGTATATTAACAGCAGGTTTAATATTGAGGGTGTGCTGTGTGAACACCAGCGTTAATAGACAGCAACAAGCTGTAAACACACTAGCGCCTTAGTGCACGTTAGCTAACAGATGCCACTTTAAACACACAGGGAGTAATATTAGCATTTATTTGGAGTCCAGGTTCGCTCTCCTTTAGCTCTGTTTTGGTCTCCACCAACTCCTGAGGGAAATATGTGAAGACATGTTGCGTATGAATGTGTGAGTAGTGCAGCTTTAAAGTGATACTCCACTCAGAATCAGCCTGAAAGGCGGCTTCATGATACAACTTACTCCAACGGTGACGGAAGAAGTTTCCTGCCACTCCTCTGCTCTCACTCTGTGTGCTCGGCATCTTCCAAACACCCAGATTTTCACCAAATAGGGCGAAAGCCGCGGCTTCTGTTTGTTGCTCACGTGGCTAGCTGTCTAAACGCAGCACCAAACAAACAGCTAAATGTGCAAGCTGCAAACAGAGGCGGCGAGTGCGGCCATGGTCTGAGCGCTTGGAAGATCAGAGAACTGGAACATGCAAGAAGGGTTTAAAGAGGTTCTTATGGATGTTTTGATGCCTCTTTCAGCCACCGTGAAACCCTGTCAACGTTGGAATTGGACGTGAATTCGACCATGAAATAGTAAACTACAAACTTTAACAGCAATCTTTCAAGCCAACACGATCAAGTGTTAAATATTCAGGAGATCCAGAAAAAAAGTCCTGTCTTTCTACACATTACACATTTGAGCTAGTCTGCATGAAAGATATCTTTCACATCACAGAAACCGAAGTTGGCTGCAGTAAAGAACATAAGGACTTGCTTATGAGTCATCTGTAGACCTGTTTACTAAATACTTGTGTGTAAAACCACTGGTGTCTTTGGGATTACTGGCGTGGAAATGTAATGTAGTGATAGTTTTTTCCCCAAAACAAATATTGAAGTGAACCCCACATGTGTGTTATTGTTAAGTGCTCTGATCAAGTTGAATGAATGCCTGTTAACCTCTGGCACCACCTGGTGGTGCTTGCGTACTCTGCACCAGTAGGAGACTCGCGCTATGATAAACTTTTGCTCTTAAACCTTCCAGATGTGTTGGAGACAAAGTGGCTCAAGAAGTAACTGCAGGTAATTACATTTACTCGACTGTTACCTCCCCGGGTGTGGGACTGAACCTCATCAGGACAAAGGAGATACTGTCAGCTGTCAGTCACCGTTTATACACCGAACGTTCCCTGTGGTGGTTGCACCTTTACTGCTCCCTCACATGTGGGAAACCCCACCCAGACCAACCTAAACAAACCCAGAGGATCAGCTGGAAACACCGACTGAGAGGCCCGCTGTAGTAAAGCCAGACTGTGGCTCATCTGAATGTTTCAGTGATTCCCAACCAGGGGGACTTCTGCAGGCACCAGGAAAACGTGGAAAATAGTGACTCTCGGCTAAGTGGAAAAAATGTAAATATGATTTGATCACGTGTATATATCCACATATTTGTGTTTAAGTTTTCCACCAACCTGCAACAGGTCAAGCTGATTAACACTGCAGAAAGACTAGAAATGGTCGTTATAAAGATACTGGGACCGTTTCTGTCACTCCAAATGGCAGAAGTACAAATGCAACCTTGGCCAAAACTAAAAAAAATATAATTCAACAATACCATATAGCCTTTCTTCCATCAAAGAGGTAAAAAAAAAAGGAGTACAAAGGCCCATCTGATAGGGGTGTGATGTTAGATTACATTTGTCACAGTGCAATTGACACTAATATAAATGAATGTCATGTCATCCGACCTGTTTTCAAAGTCACAGTCACACTGTAAATGGAGGTGTCGATAAGACACGGTAAGAGTGGATATCTCACCGAAAGCTTGTCAACGTCGCCCTTCAGCACACGCTCCAGATACAGCTGCTTCAGCTCCCTCTCCAGCCGAGAGGGCAGGCCCGGGTACATGGTGGATCCTCCCGACAGGACGATGTGTTTGTAGAACTCAGCCCTGATGGCGGGACGGCAGAAAGAAGGTGAGAACAGGAAGAGATCCAACAACATACAGACAGGAAGACAAGAAGAAGAATCTGAAAATGGTTTCGGGTATAGTTTCAGATTCAACGTCCCTCAATGACTTAACACGAATTTCACTAAATAGATCGTGCAAATAATCACGGGTTGGGTTTCTAAGAGTACTTTTACATACATAAGATCAAAATTCATACCTTCCATACAGAACTCGGCTGACTATTGTGTCAGTGGGAGCTCTGCCAGGCTGACACCAACATGTTGCATATGTGTGTGTGTGTGTGTGTGTGTGTGTGTGTGTGTGTGTGTGTGTGTGTGCGCACGCGCTGTGACTTCTTAATGTGTGCTAGAGCGGTAGCGCCCTCAGTAAAGTACTCATCTGCCCGTTTTTATCGACAGCGCAGCGTATCCGTGCACCTTCGCTGGCCTCACCTGGTGTCTATATCGGCTGCCTGGATGGTGTTGAAGAGGAGCTCAGCCACTCCGACACCCTCCACGTTGATGAGGTGGGGCTGGAACAGAGCCTCCGGGGCCTCAAACCGCTCTCCTCCCACCTTGATCACACGACCATCTGGCAGCTGGAGGTGTGTGGGTGGGATGAGATGAAAAGAGAAGGAAAAAAGAAAATATGACACCACGAGCTGAAGAGGTAGGATTTAATGTATGACTCAACAGAGAGTCATAAATGTTGAGCGTAAGAATCGGGACTGTTCAGTGGTTGTTTGGGAAGTATGAAAGGAAGTCATAACTTGTATGTTCTGTGTTTACCGCAGCCTGTTTTCCTCCAAGACTCTGATAATGTTGCACAGAGTTAAAGCACAGAGAGTGTGGGCTCCAAACTGAGCAGACTGAATGTGTGTGTGCGACTATAAAAAGGCTTCATTCAGCTGAGGGCAGTGGGAGGAAGCACAGCCCAGCCACCGCCGCAAAGTGGCTGCACAGGAAATGATGTAACGCACGGTTCAGGGCCCTTCGGCCACGGTTACATTGCCCTCCTTGTTTCGGCACACGAAATGACACGCACACATGCGTGTTCACACACCTACGCGCGCACGCGGCCGCCCACACTAACCCAAACACTCACGGTCGCTGAGCTCCGAGACACAACATGTGCTCGGTAAGGCGTGCAGCAGCGCAGACTTCAGGACCTGCGTTTAGACTCTGTGGTTCCCTCTGTGGGGAAAAGGGCCTTTGGAAAGAAAAGCAAGCCTGGTGGAGGAGCGCCGCACCGCCATATGTTGGAGTCCCAGAGAAAACAGTTAGTCAGCAGCACTGCCCGGTCCTGAAGCAGCCAGCAGAACCAACACCGGGCATGTGGTAGTCTACTTAGCTCAGTGCAGAAGCAGATTCAGTTACCCCATTCGTTTGGATTACTTCACAAACACCGCCACTTCGGAATAACAAATCCTTTGGGAGGGATTTTTTCTACGATGCTATTTTCAGCAGAAATGTGAAACTGTGTTTGTGCGAATATAAAAGAACTCCTTTTGAATATAAAAAGAAAAGAAAAAAATGGGAATCCTAACCACATTCCTCTGGAAATGTGGTGCCATTTTACATAAAAATGGCACGTCTACTTAATGTGTCAAACTAATTATGGATGAGTGAATTCACTGTGGTGTCTGTGTTCTTTGTCCTCTTTATCCTCAGTCTCACTGTGTCCTGACTGGTTTTCTCGAGCTCGCGTCTCAGATTGAATTCATTCCTCTTTTCATAGCAGATCTTCTTTTTGTATTATTGTTTCACGGCATTTTTACCAGATAGGTGAAAGAGGAAACATGGGGACAGTGAGTGGGATGAGATGGCATGTGTCGAGGAATGCTGGGCCACCACGATCGACCAAACGGAGACGTTTTAAAGCTTATTAAAATCTATTATATCTCCTCTTTTGGGTCTTTAAGTGTTTGCGTTCCCCTCTTTGATGCTAACTGTTTGCATAAAGAACACAATGTCCATGTTGGGGCAGCAACCAGCTTAAATAATGAGTGCAGCAGCAGTGGGACAGACTCTCACCAACAGATACAGGAAGTGACTGCAGCCTGTACCCTGATGCATGTGGCTGACTTCTGTCTGTGTTTTATTAAAATCATGTTATATTAAATCTACTCGCATGTATAAATACATGGAGATTTCTCCATGTTATGCTGGAAGCTGAAGTAGTACCGTGTAGGATTCCACCAGCACGGTGGTCTCCAGCGCCAGTTTCTGCTCCTGCTCGATGTTGTAGCCGACGTAGCACAGCTTCTCCTTCATCATGCGCACCGTCTCGAAGTCTGCAGAGTGGTTGAAGGCGTAACCCCTCAACAACAACAACTGCACCCAGAGGGAGAAAAGCAGGAAGAAGACAAAGAAGGCATGATTATTGACTTAGTTACTTGTGTTTATTTAAACAAGAACTAGTGGTACTGTTAGAGCTGCCTCTTCTCAAATTTAAAACCTGAAAACTTTTCTTCTACAAAAGTAAATGATGCCATTTTCTAAGGAGAACTAAGAGAGGAGAACTAATCTGAATTATGAATATAACCTTTTTAAAAAAAATGAACTTCTTGTTTCTGGAAGCTGAATGATGGTGCTGCAGTACATTATGATGGTGCAGCGCCATCTTATCTAAAATCTGCCATCTGACGACCAGCTACCTTCTCTGCACTGCTGGTTTCTGTATCGCTCTGACAGACTGGATACCTTGATGAGGTAGCGGGTGATGTCCCTGCCAGCAATGTCCAGGCGTCTGGTCAGGTGGGGCAGGCTGAAACCCTCATACACTGGACAGATGTGTGTCACACCGTCACCCGAGTCCACCACCACACCGGTGAGAAGGCCTACACACACACACACACACACACAGTACAGTTAATAATCTACAATTCTACCAACCTAGGTGTGTTTGTGTCCAGTGTGTGCTTTGGGCTACTGATTGTTAGCCTTGTTGGCTGGGTAAACACACAAAACCTGGAAATATAACATATCTGATGTAACAATTAACTGCTACTGCTCACTAGTCGGTAATAAACTCAGAGACAAAATGGCAGAGAAGTACACAGACTTCATGCAAGGCTGTGTGTTTGAAACCGACCGAGTCTCACTGCGCGTGCAAATAGTTTCCGAGTTTGTCCACTCGATGCTGCTTGAAGCAACACGCAGGTTCAACACATCTGGACGCTTCAGCTAACGGCAGGGTGTCAAGTCTGCCGCTGGAACATTGTACGGTGATGTTCGTGTGACTCTCTAGACTTCCTGGCGCAGAGAATATCATATCTGGTATCTAAGAAGTCTCTTAAAACAAATCTTTGCGCAAACTATTTGAGAAAGGTGTGGTAGTTAAACACTGCACGCCACAAGAATATTTTCACAATTAAAATAAAAAGCCCGCTGTCTCTGAGCTACTGAACTATGGTATGATTTACCATTTACGACACAAATGTAATATTCTTGCATATAATGACATATAATATAAAATAATCAGGGTGAATCTAATTTGTGGGGACTGGCTTAGTGGAATTAAACACCTGCAAAACCTCTCGTCATATGGAAAGAGTTGAAGTCAACAGCAAAATGTTAATCTCACCTTGGGCATACAGAGTCAGCACGGCTTGAATAGCAATGTAGACTCCTGTAAACTGGTAGGTCTCAAACATCACCTGCACGACAAGCCAGAAAACATCACACTCTAAGCACAATAAATACACTACAGTACATTTGATGCCACATGCACACAGTGGTCTCTGTAGCTAAATGCAGTAGTAACAGAATGAAATCACAATATGATAGTTAGGCATTTTACAAACTTTCAAGACTCTGTACAAACCCTGTACTTTGATTAACTGGATATAGAGTGAATGAGAACAGTGTAACATCTATCAGTGATAAAGAGTAGAAAAGATCTTTAGACCCACAGTAACAAAGGCATAAATTAGACATTTCTTCTTTTCTTTTCCCCTCACACAACTACAAAAATACCTTTGCGTTGTACACACACAGAAATAAACGGCAACATACCTCAATGATTTTTTCGCGGTTCTTTGTGGGGTTCATGGGCGGCTCGGTCAGCAGGATCTTGCAGTTGCGCGAGTCAATGTTGAGCTTCTCTGGGCCGAAGGTGTAGTCCCACAGGTGCTTCATGTCATCCCAGTTCCTGACAATGCCGTTCTCCATGGGGTAGTTGACCTCCAGCATGGAGCGCAGCTCGCTGGCCTCGTCCCCCACCATCAGGTCCTGGCGGGAGAGGTCAAAGGTCAACACGGCAGCATAGCGCTCCACTTCTGAAGCCCAGTGTGGTTCATTGAGGCCCACTGGGAGTAGCGGTGAGCACTGAGTGCTGGTTCAGGGCAATGCAATCATTTCAACTTGCCCCCTTTGGCCTGCTGGTCTCATACAGTCAGATTAACTGGATCATCAAGCTTTCACTCGGCTTGAGGCAAGTCATGTCAGATGTATTCATGTCCTCACCCAAAGTAGCTTTTTGCTTTAAAACTCAGTTACCCAGCATGCACAACAAGCCATTATTTCCATGCATGTACACCTGGAAACACTTGTGTTTCCCTCGAGCTACAGTAAACCACTTGTTTTAGCACCATTCAACTAGCTGCATGCAAAACAGCCTGGCAATCTAACCGGCCGCTGGGTTCGAGCTCAGTGTTAGCCACACATTCAAGCATCTCACGTTCCACTTGGAGACATCAAAAGCCTACTGAAGGCAGCCATTTTATGGGTTCACCCTGTGTGCTTTTGCATTAACATAAGTACCAGTCACAAGCATTGCACACTCCATGTGGTCTCAATAAAAAAAAGTAAAAAGAAAAACAGATGTGCTTCCGTCTCCAGACTTTCAGCTGTCTGCCATGCAGCCTGGAGTTTGGACACTTCCTCTGCACTTGTAAAGGTGAAACACTCGCACATACTGAGGCAAATGCTCTGAACTGGACATTACGTAAATAAAAGAGAAATAGATCTATGATGCATTAAGATACAAGACATTTATCATTTGACACCAAGCGGTCTAGCTGCAGCTGACATTTTAAGCTCTTTTTAACTGAAAACTGCTCTGATTATTTTAGTCCCTAAATAGCAGCAGGATTGAAGGGGGCGGGGGGTGGGGTAGCTGTCGGGATGAACCAGCAGATCAGAGACTCTGAAAATGGCATCGGTCCAAAATCTCTTTTAGAACTCCATTGATAACAGCTGGCCGATGATTCATCACAGCCATTTCTGCAACGCTGTCAGCCTGGAGAGAGGAGTGCATTAACGTAAGGGCCGACAACACTCATTCTCAACGCCAGAAATCAGCACGTCAGTTGGGATGTAGAATAATGGAATCAATGTGTGAGTAAAAACAAGAAAACAACAAAGAAAGACAGCTTAATTTTGAAACATGGCACGACTCTCCGCAGCAGGCAAGAACAGGGGGCACACACCAACCTGAACTTACCATCTTCTGGGCATTCTACTTCATCGTGGGGGAACAAAACATGGAGGAAGAGGAAGGTAGATATAAAAAAAATTAAAAAGATGAATAAACTAAAGTAGAAAGATAGAGATAGGCTTCATGATCAAATAATTTAGACATCTACTGCCAAACCAACTGATCTTTACCTAAATTACAGCATCAATAAAGATTCTATTTTTGCAGGATTGCACTGGAGAGAACCTTGTTTGCACACGGAGGAGGTCTAAAACACGCTCGTAGAACGTGTGCTTAGAGGATGAATATTGTAACAGAATTCAGGACTACATTGGGCTGCTAACTCTCCAGATTTTTCCGTGGTTTCCCGGTTGGCCCTTGAAATCAAGTCTTTCTGGACATCAGGTTGAGAAGTTTGTACCTTGATCTCAATGTTTCCGACTTTGGCTGTCGAGCGAATGATGGGCCTCCCAACAAGCGCAGGGAAGATGTGCTCTGGGAAGTTGGAGCCTGCATAGCCGCACTTGACAAACTAAAAGAAAGAGAGACAAGAGAAACCAGAGCACAGAGGAAGCGATGAGGAAATACATTTAAGTACTGATGACATCAACTGTGCAGCACAGCAAGACAACAACACCGGCATCCTGCTGATAACAGTGGGCTTAATTAGCATTTAGACGGAGATAAAAATGTAACTGTCGACGCTACAATGCCAGAACCTCTTTGTATGTGTGTGTGAGAATGAGTATGAACATCTGTGGCCCGCACCTGCTTAAGCCTCCAGCACAATGGTAAAAATCCTTAAATGCATTTCATGTTTTTAAGGTTCACCTACGGCTTTTACAGACTATAGATCTGGGTGATACTGACAAAAATCAAACATCACAACGTAATACCTAGTACATATACTGACAGAAACTATTTAGCTACCATCATTTGTACTGTGGACATAAAGGCCAAGCATGTCAAGGCCCTGCCTGTTCATTGCACTCAGCTACAGCACAGTTACATGAGCTGAGAGAATTATACCACTGAACTGTAAGATAGGACCAGGAATAGAGAGCATCTAAGCTGTATTGTGGAGTTCTGATGACTAAAAACACACTACATTTCTGATTAAAATCCTAACATCTGGTCAACATGTGGTCAGCTCTAATGAACATATTTTCCTTTGCATGCAGGCTGTGATGCTGCACATTTTGCACAGTCCTTCCTCTGCAATGCTTTAATGTTAAAGTGGTTATCGCAACATTGTGCACATACATAAACAGACACACCGAGTGGTTCAGTGTTCATAGCTGCAGGTCAGATTCATCCGCATTTGTACGATTTGTGTCACAACCTCAAACAACGTGAAAATGAAAGAATGTTTGAGATGACCCACCAAGCAGGTAAACTTTAAGAATCAGTGCACACGGTTCAGTACTGCCCTGCCCCCACATAGGAATCAGGCTGCTGCTCGATTAATCATCTTACAGAACCAGTTCACCTTCCAAGGTACATTTTAGTGGAAGATTGTGAAATTTAACCGTAAACCAAACTATACAGAGTTGTCGTTCTTCTAGTTTTGCAGCAAAGTTCGATTGTCAGAATCTACAGGGATGTGAAACAGCATGTATCAGGGCTCTGAAAATATGTTGGTGACATACAAGTGGCTGTGGTTCAGACTCTTCTCACTTCCTCCTGACACAGGGTAGGTAATCTTTTAATGGCTTCGCACAATGCTCGAGAAAAAAAAAATCACATCTGAAAAAAAGCCTTATTAGTCAGTAACATGCTGAGCCAACATCCTCTTTGACTGCTGACAAGCTCTAGAAAGGAAGTCCCCACAAGCCAAAAGAGGCAAAGAGGCAGTGTTAGCTGTGTGCATTGAATGAATCCTAAACACAAACACACATCAGCAAAGTGTCTGTAATGTGCAGGATGGGGTAGAAACTCTGCTTATTGTGTCTATAAACCACAGCAACTTGAAACTTCCGTGAATTCAAAAGCCCAACGGACTATTAAACCAGTCAGGTCCGTTGTAAGAAACGTACCACAATAATGTTTCCTTAATAGTGCAGATATGACCAACACTGGGCTGGTGGCCAGTGATTATTTCCCACTCTCACTCCCAGGATTATTTCGTAATACTTCTTAGTACACACCTACAATTTCTTGAAGTACTGGTCAACCCGTCAAAAGCTATAATCTATCCAGTGAAGATATGTAGCTAATAGCAAAGCTGATTATGGACGAACGCATACGTGGAAAAAAGTATGCAGTGTGGTCTTTCCGAGGCCTAAAACCCACACTAAGCGCTTGTTATGTGACATTTCTATCAGGGAAGTTGGTGCTAGCTGCTGTACAGGAAAACATAAAGGTGCTTCCTCAATTAACCTGACACGGCATAGCTAACGTTACACCTAGCAGCCGGTATCAGCACACAAATCTAGCTACTGTCCTTGATAATTAAACAAAGTATACAACAGAAATAATGACTCTGCAAATTTCATACCGCTTGCACAACAAACCAATGAAATGACCGACCCAGCTGCTAGACAGCCAGATGTTAAATGCTAGGTGTAAATTAGCAGGCTAGCTAGCTGCCTTAGCTTAGTAACCGTTGGTAGCAAATGAGCAGTTAATCGACTGTCTTGATTTTAGGGTTTAAGCCTAACGTAAAAGCTACAGCCAGAGCTGTCCATGCGGCTTTTATCGTGACATTTACATCCACACTACGTCCTGTTTCCGAGTCAGGTCTGGATGAATGAAAATTAGCTTGCTAACAGGCTAGCTAGCTAGCTACCCACCCAGTTGACGCTAGCTAGCTTGGACGCTGACAGCCCCACTTCCTGTTTCAGCAAATCGTTCGCCATAACGGCACCGTACCGTGCAAGCCGCGGTTTGATAGCGCGTCAAACCAAAGCGGTAAACTTACCCCGGTCCCATTGTCACAGACCACCACTTTCCTTCCCTGGCTGTCCATTATGTAAAAGCCCAGTTGCCGCTGAACCTCCCTTAACTTTCTTCGGCAAGCCGGAAGGAAGACACACCAACCCGGCCGAGAGGAGGAAGGGAAGGGTGCTCATCCGGTGTGTGTGTGTGTGTGTGTGAGAGAGACAGAGCCGTTCAAATGACAGTCACACCCACCGAGATTTGCGACCAGCTTCAGACCCCTTACATCATTGCATTATCTTTACCATTACATTACATTACATTGCATTGCTGAAAACCAAGTTGTCTTAGATCCTGGTCCGTGTATGCAGTGTAGCCTAATGCAATTTCCACATGCACTTTGCAAAAAGAAGTGCAATGTCAGAGACAAGTGTAAAGCTTCTGATCTGGCTAAAAATGTTACCTTTTATTGCCAAGAACAGTCTGGATCTTCAAAACACTTAACAACTAATGGACAAATCTCAAAACAAATCACTATTAAGCAGTTAATGGACAAATAACTTAATAAAGTTGGTAGGAAACTGAACCCCCCCACAAAAGTCTTATATGGTTTTATATAAAGCATTTCTATGTCAAGTGAATATGGAGATACGTCAGTCTATGCATGATGCAAGATTTGTAACATTAAAATAGGCCATGAGGGATCATTGTGACCAGATGCAACATGCCAATAAAAAAAAACTAATTCCCTCACAGATTTTAAACAGGACACTATAAGTGAGTTAGATTGTTGCAGGTGGTTAATGGTGTAAATATTAAAACCCTAAGTGTACAGTGATTGATCGCTGAAGTAATAAATGTATGAAGGTGTAAACTGTAGACAGATGTGTGTTGTTGCTGAAATGATCGAGTCGAGACATCCTGAAGCAGTTTAATTTTTTATTTTCCACTGTCTAATGCAGAAAAAAAGCCGGTTAAAACTGTAATCAAAAGCCAAATAACTAGCTATACTGCCTGTTTGACAACCATAAGATCAAAAAAACATTTCTACTTTTTAAAATGTTCATAGAAGAAAAATAGTTTTTTATATTTCAAGCATCTGCGTGAAAGCCACTTTCTCTATTAGCATCTAGAGCACTAAGTATATTAAATATATAACATTCATCTATAATAATTTTACATAACAAAGGAGTTGACATGTTAGTGAAAATAAATAAAAACAATGAAACATAATTTAAGTTGGTGCGTTTGCTGTAACAGCAACTCTTCAACTCTTAAGTGAATAAATGTGTTCAGTTTAAACCAAAATAAACCACAGCACTGTATTACTATAAGAAAGGTAATACAAACAATGTGAACACTGCAGACCTGCTTCTTTGTACATTAGAGAATACTGTACATTGAAGTGAATGCATGAGCTGATATATTTGAGGATATTCTGCCTCTCTGTCGACAAAGAATTTCATTTTTAAGGCTTAAAAATGAAGATAGCCAGCAGGTGGAGTATTTGGACCAAAGCAGGAAGATCAACTCCGTTTTTGAGCAAACTCAGTTTGCTCTTGTTTCCTTATAGCCCTTCACCCCTATGGTGTATTTGAATATTGCATTAACTGCAAATAGGTGGTAGATTAAGCATTAGGTATAATCACTATTATTTGGGGGAACAGCATTCTTTGGGTACGAGGATGCTTGGGAACATGAGGACCTTGGACTGCATGAAAGACAGGTTAGGAAGTCCAGAGATCATCCTGCCAGCCTCTACACTCAGCTCTTCATCCTGCTGAGGTTTCCTGATAAACAACACACACAAAGGAAGTGTTTAAAGATAAAGATAGAAGACAAGATGTTGTATAACTAATACAGTAAGAGAAGCCTGTGTGTATGCAAAGTACACAGATGGAACGACTGAGCTGACCTGACTGAAGTGCTGGTTTTCTCTGCTGTGGACATCAGGCGATTCAAAGTGTCCCCCACGTGGCTTCTGTTAGATCCCATTTCCAGTTTGCTGACGGTCAACTCGTACAGCTCACGGTCGACTCCTTTGCACGCGAGTGTGTAAAACAGACACACATCAAACATGTCATAAAATGGACAAAGCATTCAATGACACATCCACAGCATAGTCTAAATTTAACTTACTCTGTGGTTGTTTCTTATAACACAAACCTCATAAATTACAATAAAGTCCACATTTCTGCAGTTGCATGTGCTGACCTGGAGGAGGACTGTTGCTACGGCTGCTGCTGCTGCTGCTGTAGGATCTGCTCTCCTCCTCACGACCAAAATAATCCAGGTTGAGAGAAGAGCAGCCTGTGCTAACAAGGGGAGACAGTGGCTGAGGACTGATGTGTGGTGAAGAGGGACGGGGGGGAGGAGGCTTGATTTCTTATTCATAAAAGGAGAATGAGCATCTACTTGTGACTGATGCTTTCTCCTTTTACTGAGACAGTAAGAAGACGGAGGGAGTGACAGACACGGCAAACAAAGATGTTGTTATCCAACTTCTTACCCATGAAATATCCAACCCACCACCCAGCAGGGGGTCACTGAAACAATCATCACATGGAACCAACATGACTTAGGTCCGAACAGCCTCAGTATGTTGCTGTAGTTTGTCGGCTGATGTATCACTTCCACCTTGACTTGAAAATCAGACAATCAAGTTTGATTTTGTTGTTGTAAAAGTCAAATAAGAATTTCTCAGCTTGTAACAGAAAGTCAAGCCTGACTAAAAAACCCTTTAATCTTTTAAGATGTTAAAGATATGTGATATTCTATCAACCATTACTTAACATTTTGAATGATCTAGTAGTTTCTGCTCATAATAAATGTTTGCTGTCCCAAGCTACACCTTTAAACAAAAGGGTGGATTTGGCAATGTCTAAACCTAAAAACGTTTGTATCCAAAGTGTGTAGTACAGTTGTTTGAATACTCAGAGAAAAGTGATACAGCTTCCAACAAGAGAGAAAAGCTGAGGCAAGAGAGGCGAAACCAAGCAGAAAGGATCCATTGATTTATTTCAGTATTTACAAGGATTTCCCACAAGTCCTTATTGCAGTGCATTAAATCTGGATTTGAGCAGTAAATCTGAAGAAAAAAAACAATAAAGAGAATTTCACCATTTGAGAGAAAAAGAAAAAGTGCTTTTTAGAAAATAATTGCTGGCATAAAGGCACAACTCACGAAAGACTGACTGCAGTCACAGAAATGCTGCAGAAACACTTTTGATTGGTAATAAAATACTGACAGGTGGATTTCAGGTGTGGTTATTCAGGTTTTTGGAAATAAACACACTTACATCATATTCAGCATGCTCACAGTAACTATGTGTCAGCGCACAGGGAGTAAAAAAAGAAGAAAATCCTATAAAAGCAGCATAAAGTGACAGCAGTAATCACGACTGCAGCTGTACGTTTGGCTCCGTCACCAATTTACTCAACTTGTCTCCTGTTTTAATCATGAAAGCATGTCTAAGATATACAATTTATTTCTATTATGACAAACATGTTGTCCTTATCACAGAACAAATCAAATCCCCAAACAGACAGACTTTATAGAACGCATAAACAAATTATGAAATTAAGAAATAAATATAACAAACCAATATAAGACTACATGAAGTGCATGTCTTTTTGTATTAGTAGCTGATTGCACTGTTTCACTTTAAATGACTTCAATTCTTTCTATTGTTCCTACAGTAAATATAGTACATGTGTTTGGACCCTGTTAGCACAGAACACACTGCCCTCTGCTGTGCATACTGTACTATTGACCTGACTGTCAGCTGCTGGCTATGTTAGCCTTATGCACAATTTGCATACCATTTGTTTATACATTTATCTTGAATTGTATTTTTATGTATATTATCCAAATAATCATTATTCTTGAATTGTTTGGTTTTTTTTTTTAAATCATAAAGTAGTGCAACAGTTTCCCTACCTGCACTGTTAATCGCCTTACATTTGCATCTATTCCGTTTAGCACGTACTATATAATAGTGACAGCTTTCTGTAGTAGCTCTGGCACTGTGTTTGTGTTCTTACTCTTATTTTCTTGTCTTCTAGGAAACGACCTGGAAGGTTTATCAGCTGTTCATCTTCATCAAGTGACAAACAACGTGTCAGCTTGCATGCCATAAACCAGAGCTAAAAACCAATCCAACCAAATGTGGAACCACTTAACCTTTCAGATTTTACTATCAGCACTAAGACTCTCTGTTCTTTCTTGTGCTTTGTTAGATTTTTTTCTAACTGTCATTAACTAATCTGACATGATCCATATAAGATTATATTTATTATATATAAGATCGTAAAACTTGAATTCCAGAACATATTGTTAACAATGAGTGAAATTACTAGAAATGGAGGAGTGTGTTAAATATCATTTTATAGTGATCTTATGAAATCAAACAAGTTTTAGTAGTAATGTTGTTCCTGAGCAAAGAATGACTGATTATTTGTGTAGCTTTCTTTTCAAAATGTCTTTTTTGGTTGCTCTTTAGCTGAGGGTACTGTGAAACCATTTAAAAGCAAATATGAACACAGTCAAGTCAAAGACTGGATGCTGCTGTAAGATATATTGACTATTTCTAAGTGCGTAATGTGGTCATGCACTGGGCAAAAGGCAGACCACCGTATTAACAGCTTAATAGTTCAACCTCTACAGTGGCTACCAATAAATACAATGAACATGGCACGTGTTATGACCATGCTCCATGAGTTGACTAATGTTTGTTCAGTGCTCTGCAAAAGTGACATTAATTTAGCACGGCCCTCAGATGTTTTTGTGTTGTAGTTTTAAAAAGAAACGTCAGAATCAGCAGCACAACAGTGTGCACGTCTTGTTTTCAGCAGCTTTGACCCATATCAGGCGTTACCGCTTCCAGGTGGACGCCACAGTGTTTCCCCTTAACAACTGGGACTGATAAATACTCAGATAAATACTGTGTGAAAAGTTGCAGCAGGTAAAGATGAGACACTAGAGTAGCTGAAGGGGGGAGAAAAGGGAAGTGAGAACAGTGTTTCCCTGGTGATTGTTCTGAAACAATGACTGATGGGTGATTTTTCGGTTTTACTTTCCCAGTTTTTGGTCTGTTGGATGTTTAATCTCTGAAAGTTTTCTTGTTTGAACAAATTATAAGGACAACAACATGATTTCTTAACACTGGGTCTATCTGAGTTATTCGTGAGAGGAAATTCATTTAAATCACAATGTCTTATTTTTACAGAAATGTTGTGGTCGCCCACCACTGCTCAATGGATAGTGGGGAAACACAGAGTAAATAAAAAGAGGCAGAACATGCCCTGGAGGAAGTGAGGAGGAGTCCAGAGTAAACGCTCAAAGGTTTTGGCTCATTAGAAGAAGCCATGCAGGGGATGGCTGATACTGGAGTCTACCTCCAGCCCCAGAAGTGAGGGGCTCGGCGAGGGGACGTACCATCCTGAGAGCTGCTAAGGCCACGGCTGCTCCAGTCAAGCTGGCTTAAAGGGAGCACCTCCTACACAGAGAGAGACAACTGTCACCTATCACAATGCAACAGCAGAGCAAGCTATATGGTGTGATCAGTAAAAAACACGGTGGCCGTTTCACCACACAGTAGCTGCACGTGTTATCCTCTAGTCTCTTGTATTGCATACAGCTGTAATCAAAAGGACCAGTTTACCTGTACTGAATCTGCTGAGGGGTCCAGGATGTCCCGGGGCCCTGGAGGCGCCTGTGCTGTGACCGCCGTGTGTCCTGCAGACCAGACAGCTGGCACAGAGTCTTTGGTGGGCTCTAGCATTCCCTGGTGAGTGAAAGCACGGACTGTCAATGGCAACAGCCACAAAAGAAATTGTGTGACCACCAAAACCGCTCACGTTACGTCATTACAATGATCCTTCTTCCACGTTTAGTTCACGTGTCCGACAGTTGACTCACCAGGCTGGATGCAAAAGCAGGCACGGCCACTGGCTGCTTCTTCATGCCGATGAACACCTTTCAAAAGGTGAAGACACACAAAACGAAAACAGATTTTATCAAAAGCAACTTGCAATTAGTGCAGAATAATGAGCACAATGTTACAAGCAACCAACCAACAGAAGTGTAACCGTGTGTAATATAATTAAACATGTCATGTACTCTCTGCCCTTTAAGACTTAATGCAGGACCTTGTTTACTCAGTTACTGGTGAACATGCAGTTTGGATCACTAATAAAAGCAGGAATTATGTTTTGCCAAACTCACAATGTTCCTTGTGTCCATACCAAGGCACCTGAGCAGAGTCCTGTTTGTATGGGAACCTCCCCACTGAAACTGAAGGCCGACTGCAGTGTGGAGGTCCTGGTGCGGCCACCACACCCCCTGCTGAATCCTGACAAACAGGGGAAACAGAGAAATGACAAACGAATAACTAATGAATTTTGAGAAGGGGGTGCAATTTTCCCTCAGAGACTCAGACATGAGCCAAACGGCTCCCACTAGATATTAGAAATGTACCAGCAGCAAAAGTAAAAGATTTGATGAGCCGGATATATCTTATAGTTGTAACACAGACTGTTAACATATCCACTATTATCCTCACCACTGAGGTCGGGGACAGAGCTCTGGTATCTCCTCCTCCTCACCCTCAGGGAGGTGTTGGGCGTGAAGCAGAGCACTGAGGCTGAGCACCTCCTCCCCCTCACCCCCCACAGCTGGGACCACTACCTCTGGAAAGCTGACCAGGAGAAGCTGCTGGACACGGCAGGAAAGTGACACCTAGCCCGGAGAAAAAGGGAGAGGGGTTCCTTTAAAAAGTGTATGTGATTAACTTCTGATTGACTTTTTCTCTTGTCCTTTTCTTGCCTGTGAGGTGATGGTCTATCTGGCATGTGACAAACAAGGAAACAAAATAATGACCAAAAAAGGAATACATCCATGACAAACCCTGAAATATATTCTTCTGGCCAATAAGAATTCAGTATTCTCACCTGACAGCTGTTCCTCCTGGAGTGCCCTGCCCCGTCCTGCTCCTCCTCGGTGCCCCCATCAGTCTGCAGGCTGCTGACTTGCTCTGTGAACTGTGTGCAGCCTTTTTCCTCCTCCGGAGCTCTCTGGTCCTTGAACTCCACCCACGG
Source organism: Nannoperca australis (assembly GCA_036023655.1). Lineage (NCBI taxonomy): Eukaryota > Metazoa > Chordata > Actinopteri > Centrarchiformes > Percichthyidae > Nannoperca > Nannoperca australis. The sequence goes on along the minus strand of JAVQJD010025023.1, from coordinate 3,200 downwards.
CCCCTCTCCATCCTCCTGTGTGGGCGCCGAGCAGAAATCTGCAAAGCTGTCACTCGGCGGGAGGTTCCCTAGACTCTGCACGCCTGCCTCAGGCGTTTGGTCCCTGGGATGCTCAAGATTACAGTCTTGGAAGTCTGCAAATGTGTATTCTGTGGGAGTTCCAGTTTGTGACTGGTTGGAGGTAGCCGAAGTTTCCTGAGTCGCAGATTGGTCGCAGTGATGAAAGCCCTTCTCTGCTTTAGACTGTTTGAGATTTGCCATGCTGTTGTCGACAAAAGAGTCAGAATGCCTGCAGTTTCCCAGTTCTTCATCATCATCATCATCATCATCATCATCAGTCTGGTCCCAGTCAGTCTGATCAAGAGATGAAACATTTGGTTCTAAGTCCGCAGAAGGACATTCAAAGGACAAATCATCACAGAAGGACGTCAGGTCCTCTGACGCAGACTCGTACACACTGAATGTTTGGGGGACAGAAGAAATGCTCTTTTCTCTGTCTTCCTCTGACTCTCCATCCTCCTGCCCCCCCGTGGTTTGTAAAGAAGTAAAACTATGCCTCTTTTCCCCCGGACTGTCCCCAGGCTCGCCTAACTCCTCCCCTCCAGGCTCTACAGGTGGAGAATCCAAAGCTGCTGCAGCTTCCTGAGGCTGATGGTGGTCCTGAGATGTTGCGTCTCTCTTCTCACAGTACTCGACCTTAATGCAAACATTTTCTTTTGCCTTGTGTGCACAATGAGATGTGGGCTCAGAGTCCAGAACAACGTCCTGTCCTGGATCACATGTTTGGTCACCGAAGCTGTTGGGACACTTCCTCCCTTCCCCACCCCACTGCGCTGTGCTGCCCGTGGGAGTGAAGCCACAGCACCAGGGATGTGCTGTCTGTTCTGTAAACACAGTGAAATCAGCAAACCCTGTTTCTTCCCTGGGAGAGCATGCAGCCACCTCTGAGGCCGTGTATGTTCCAGAGTTGTGGTCTCTGTCAGAGTACCCATTTGTGAGGTGCACGTGTGGTTCAGCATTACAATCCTGCCCTTGCACGTGTATCTGGCCCCTGCTGGACCCAGAGCTCACGGTGGAGGTGGGTTGGACTTGTTCAGCTGGGAGATTAAAGCTGCTGTTGGGTTGATGGGAGGCTGGCTTTACGGTGGGAGACGCATATCTGAGGCTTGGTGGTGATTCAGAAGAATCAGCGAAACCCGGAGGCGAGCAGGACACCCCGACAGAGACTCCATCAAAGTCCCCAAATTCGTCCTCCTCTGACCCCGCCTCCCCATCCCCATCATCATCCAGTGGAGGGGGGGAGGAGGAGTGTAAGGGTATGATGTCGGGCTCCATGGATTCTCCTAGCAGGACCTGAAGGCCTCATGCACCTGCGAAGAGGAAAGTGAAGATAACAGAAAGAAAGTCCTCATGAACAGCAGTTTCCTGGGAGTCAGAGAAGATGTTTCAGTGCGCTGATGATGATGATGATGATGATAATAATAATTGCTCAGCACACGATTGTCTAGTGAATCGTTGGTGAGACACCACTGTCAGAATGAATTTAGCTGTTGTCAGCACTGTTGGGAGATTTAGCCTGGATTAGGCCAGCAATGAAAGTAGGGTAGGTGGTGTAATGCGTGGTGTAAGCTTTGTCTTTTGGCTATTCTGTCAGAGCCGTTGTACTATGATGAGACCTGCATCCCCTTGACATGCATGCAGAACGAGTGTAAACAGAACGAACTTCATATTACATAAAACACCTCCACAGACAGACACTGAGAATGACAAAGGGATTGTTTGTAATATTGCTCTATTTTTTGCATCTGGACATTGGTTGCCTATTTGTTATGGGTTTGGTTTGATGCTCTTATTGATTACTTTTACAAGGCAATTAATATACTGGCGCCAGACTACATTTCAGATCTACTCTCCCCTGGCAACTTGCATGCAGCCTGATGTCCTCAGACACGTACCACTTTGCTGTTCCTATAACTATGTTGGTGACTGTTGGTCACATTCATTTAGATCGTTTTCAGTGTAGCGCTCTCCAAACAAAGAAAAAGGCCTATGGTTCAGCTCAGAGGATCTCAGGGATGTTAAATTATTTAGATAGATTTTATTGTTGCTATACAAACTTAGTGTTAAGTGTTAAACCCCACGCATCAGAGACAACACTAGAATTTATAGGTACCAGTTTCATGTCAGATAAAGGTTAAACTCCCAAACAATGCAAGCATTTTAGTAGAAATTGGTTACAAATTGATAATTTTCCTGGTTTACAGGTGAGGCACTAGTGGTTGTGGTTCAGTTCAGACATGTAGTGTTAAAACTAGAGGAACCTGTACACGCGATTGTTCCGCAAAGTGTAACATGAAAACATCTGAACTTTGTAAGTCTATTTCACAATCTCATCCGTTCACGTGTCCTGTTTTTGTCTCTCTTAAAAATCATTTTGTCACGTTTGTATCTAAATGAGATATTAGCAGACTCCCTTCGGGTGCTGATCCTGTTGAGTGGAAAAAGTGACCGCAGCCAGTAAACTGATACAGGGAACATTATCCGCAGCTTTGTGCTGCTTAGCTGAACAGTTCAAATCAAGTCCCACGGCTGCTGCAGCCGCTTCAGGATCATGGATTAGTGCCTGTATTAAACCTTCACCATAAACACACCAGGACCGGTCCCATCGTGAACGCGATGACTGAAATCAACGTCCCTAACAGCTATTTTCACACAACAGATTAACATAAATCTTTGGCTTTTGCGAATAATCCGCGAAAGAAAACCCATCACTGACGTCCTGCCATTTTCTCCGGTCTCTTATTCCTGGACAGACAGGTGGCATGCCATGACACGAACAGCTGAATGTGAAGCCATGCAAACATAAGCTGTTAATGAAATGTAAAGCTAGCTATTTACGGATAATTCATTGTACATTACGTTTGGTTTAACGTTTAAATAAGGTGCAAAACCTAGGTCGCAAATCGCATCCCGACACCTTGTCACAACACACACTGATTAGCTTACATTACCAGCAGCTAGCTAGTGTAGCACCTGTTATCTAGCTTAACGTTAACTAACCGTCAAAAGCAACGAACTGTTGACATGTTATTTAAATCAGGCTAACAGCTAGCTAAGAACACACAGTGCCATTACCAACACTCGTTCACTTTGCCTTCTCGTCACTTCTTGTGTATCAGAGCCGCAGCCTTGCTCTCCAT
>JAVQJD010025019.1:0-13931 GCA_036023655.1 Nannoperca australis | reverse complement strand
GTGCCTGACCATTAAGTGCTTTGAATGTGAGGAGAAGGATCTTAAATTCTATTCTGCATTTTACAGGGAGCCAGTGTAGAGAAGCTAATACTGGAGAAATATGATCCCCCTTCCTGGTTCTTGTCAGTAAATGTGCAGCAGCGTTCTGGATCAGCTGGATTAATCCAAGATTAATCTCAGAATAACAAGAATAAAATAGTAAAATCTCTGAAATTAAACAGAATTTTAAAAATAAATCCTAATTATGACTTAAATCAAAAGTGTGAGTTTTCTTAGAATTAACACAAACAGAATCTCCTTATGTGGCCCTAATTTTCTTCTGGAAAATCCAAATTTTATCTGCAGAGGAAAATCAGAGCCACATTTGGCCCAGTTTTCTTTTGTTCCAACTAATAGTGTGATCACCTGCAGCAGAATTCAAAATTAAATTTTCCTCAACAATCAAGTCTAATGTTTTAAACCTCATCTATCCCTCTTTTCTGTCTCTTCCTTTCCCTTTCGGTCTTTGTGTTTATCAGGTGAACCTGGTGTCAGAGCATATCTGGTGTAAGGACTTCCTGGTGCGCAGCTTCTACCTTAAGAACGTCCAGACGCAGGAGACCAGAACCTTGACACAGTTTCACCTGCTGAGCTGGCCGGCTGACGGCATCCCCACCTCCACACGGCCGCTGCTCGACTTCCGCAGGTAAGAAACTACGCAATTACACATACACACACAGGCTGTCCCCACGTATTCGCTTAATATCACCAGGTGCCACGAGATTCATTAATGTTCAGTGAGTAACACTAAATAGAGCAAACGGATTGGTTCAGGATGAAGTGTGTGTGTGTGTGTTTTGTTGCGGTGACACACTGGTGTCCTAACACCTCATTGGGTTTAAATCCTCCTGATCACCTTCACCTTTCATCTTTTTTTATCTGTTTCCTATCTTCATCATTCACTCTGCATGGTGTGTAGTCAAATAAGACCCCATGTGCTATACATTTCACACCCGATCCATCATCTTAGCTCTCTCTCTCTCCCTCTCTCCCAGTGTGCAGGTTGATAGGTTTGTATTTTAACATCTCCCAGTGTCATTTTTGTGGTTTGCAGCTAGTACTCTGGCTCCAGTTGCATAGTCACAAAAATGAGCATTGGCAGGTGTGACTGGCTACTGCAAGAGGGACAGTGAATCTGTGGCTTCCTCTTCACCTATTCTTTCCTGTTTTACCATGTCACCGTCCTCCACAACCTCATGCAGTTAGTATTGTTTTCCTGTCCTGACATTCTTAACCTCATTCCTAATCTTACAGCTTTCATCCATCATTTACATATATGTCTTCCCATCCTTTATTCTTCCTACTTGGTCACATTCTGCTTTCCTCTCATTGCCTTTAGTTTGACCACAACTCCCAAGTACCTCAAGCTGCATAAGAGACATTAATAGTATTAATATTAATGTCTATATTACAAGTTGTTCATGTGTATTAATTGAATATGTCAACAAGGTTAGTTGCGATTACAAAGTTTATATTAAATCATTTATAATAGAGCCTTTTTTTTGTTTGTTTCTTTGTTCTCGTTTCTATCTCTGCTGTCCCTTGTTCCTGCTTTTCAGGAAGGTAAATAAATGCTACAGAGGTCGTTCCTGCCCAATCATCGTTCACTGCAGGTAAAAGAAAAAATGAGTGTCAGATTTCTGTAAAACACCAGAAATTGCAGAAACATACAATATAAACAATATGTGTTTGGAAAGCAGATTGAGGTAAAATGCTGTGGAGAATTACATGTTTCCTTCTTATTTATGTCACTCCCACAGTGATGGCACTAGCAGGACTGGCGCGTACATACTCATTGACATGGTGCTGAACCGCATGGCCAAGGGTGAGTCTCTCTCTCTCTTACACACACACACACACACACACACACACACACACACACACACTGTGTAAATCAATGTATCACCTATTGTGGACAGCAGAGGGGGCACAATGTAGTTAAATAATCCTGCTTGCTGCATGTTACATTTTAATAATTATTTCATACTAAGGTGTATGCATAAATGCATTATGGCGGTTTATCCACAAAATTGCAAGGCAAATTCCATGCAAAACTTTTTTTTAAAGTCTCATGAAAATATAAAGTTATGTTTGTTTTTAGAAATGTCAACCTGCCTAACCAAATCACATAATCTTAACAATATAGTTCTATTGTACTGTATCAAGCTAATCAATAGGATCAATACAACTCTTGCAGAGAAAGATATTCTTTCTCATCCCTGGTAAAAGCTAACATTTCACAGATCATAACAATCTGATTTGTTGTGTTTCTTTATTTCAAAGATCAGGGCTGAAGAAACCCATTCGAAACTTCTCATAGAAAATGCAATTGGGGTAACAAATGCAAACTCAATGTAATTTATCTTTTTTATTTCTCCTCTTATTATAGGTTGAGATTTAGAGAGAAGGCTCTTATCTTCTGTAGCGCCCATATATAGTCAGGAAACCTCAAACACTGTGGTAGTGATGCTTTTACTTTTTCCTGTTGTTGTTAGGAGTGAAGGAAATCGACATCGCAGCCTCACTGGAGCACATCAGAGACCAGAGACCCGGCTTGGTCCGCACCAAGGTACCAATCAATCTGTGTGTGTGTGTGTGTGTGTGTGAGTTGGCACAATATGAACACTTTAAAGGCGGAGTTTTCCCTCTGTCCTATCTCTAACTATTCCTCGCACACCTTTCACTCTTCCATTCCCATCTCCCCATCTCTCTCTCTGGGCGGCTCGCCCCGATCAGGACCAGTTCGAGTTTGCGCTGACAGCAGTAGCTGAGGAGGTGAATGCCATCTTGAAAGCCCTGCCACAGTGATCTGCAGCAGCTGAGGAAACACTGCGGATGCGCACAGGCACACAGAAATAACTACTCATGAGGACACACTCGTACGATCCAGTCATGTGTGTCTGGCCATCACTGTAAATAAGAATTTGCTCTACCACACTTGGAGCAGTTACTGCTCTTGTTTTCAGCATGCAGTATTTCACCATCTTCTCATTCTCTGGGTTTTTACAACTTTTGGGAACTTACTTTTATGAAAAATGCACTAAATGACTTTTGGCAGGACGTAAATACGAACAAAAGATCAAATTGTTGTTACCATCATGGCACAATTTTGATCTATCTTTGCTCTTCAACGTTCCTACCTAATTAGAAATCAATGAGGCCATCAGATGTGAACTACACAGAGTAATGTACTGTGCCTGTGTGAATCCAGATACTATTTCCACATTAACTTTTGCCTGGATCTGACAGGATACAATACACTTCTGTTGATTGTTGTAATGACATAATATTGAAGTCTAACATTGTTAACCTATCTTATTGATTCCATCTTTCCATTTTTGCCTCATCAACCCTCATCAACCCGTTTAGTGGATTTTAGAGTTACAACTTTTCTTTACTAAATCCCTTCACAAACGTATAAAATTTCTATCCATCTTGATGATACAGTTAGGTTTTAATCCATTTGAACTCTCTGAGTGTGCCGTTACGTGTCCACCAAAATACTGTATGCTAGTGTGTGTTGATTTCTAGCAAATCTTTATTTGTGAGGCTTGTCTTTGCCTCGACAACATGATTGTTTGCTTTATGCACTGGTCATTTTGGATGCTGTACATTGACCACAAAGTACACATCACCTTCTTTTTCTCTTTCTACACACAAAATGACTTTGTCTGGGTTCTTTTATTGTCTTATTTGGTGTCAGCCTTGTGATTAATGTAAATAATTCATCCTGATGATTGTGTTTATTTCATGTAGCAGACAGAAAATATCTATAAAAATGTATTTTTGACTTGACCTGAATAAATTTGTGATGTGATGCAGCAAAAAAATTATTTTATCTATTGATTTGAAATCCAAGTATCATTAAAAATGTATCAATAGTACATAGTCGCACTTTTAGTGCTTTTCATTTTTCAGACAGTCTGCAGCTTTGTCGTGACAATAGTGAAACCAACAAGTGTAATAATATTGTCAAGTATATATTTTTTTTTTTAACCTCAAATTCATTTTTGAATTTATTCTTCAATTGCTTGACATTAACCCCAGCATTTCCTGTTGCAAAGGTAAACTACCACCGACTGATACAGAGTAGTCAGCAGGAAATGCATGATTTTCTCTGCTTTATGTTTCTATTCAAGTTAAAATGTAGCTGAAACATTGTTAGTTAATGTGAAGATGACTACAGTTATTTCCTTGGGTTGCAAAATACAAAGTTTCCAGTCTTTTGTTTCACAATGAGCAATGTACCCACACTCACACACATATATACATAAAATACACATTTGTATTTTTTTTAAGTGTCATTCAGCAGGTAGGAGCCATGGTGGGAAGAGAGAGAGAAGTGCATCATGGGGAATTGACCTTTGACCTGTAAGAATAGACGTACACTTCATCAGTAATGCAAACACTGTAGGCATCACTTGTTATAAATGTGACTTCTAAGAAAGATGGGAGATGTCATCATATGATCTGATCTACATGGGGCTTATGGGGCTTTAGGTTCACACTGGTTCTTTACCTCAGGGCAGCGCTATGGCACAGAGCAGCATGAGCCAATCAGGTTAGCTTGTGAAGGCCTCGAAGTCTGAGTCTGAAACAGGAAGCAGGACGTGTAAGACAAAATGGCAAATTCCACCTTAAGTCCCAAAAATGTTGTACAATAATGTGTGTTTATCACATTACAAATACATTTTTTTTAAATTTCTTTAATGTCACAGTGACATCTATTTACGGCAAGTAAGAGCTCATAACATAACAATGCAAGGCAAGCTTTTAAAGGTGATACCAGCACATTGTTAGCTTATGAACAAAATAAAAATGTAAGCAGTAGAGATAAAGAGAAAATATGATGTTTGATAGCAAACTCTGAGACAAAATAATATTCTGTGGTCAATAATATTATTGACAATTTGTGCAGGACAGATGTTTACCAAGCAGCCTGCATAAACAAGCATGGAATATCTCATGACAGATGCTGCTACCTGAAGGGAACTATATGATCACAAGCACTCAGGTCAGCAAAGATTGTACTGTTTTTCATTATAAGCTGTAGTAGTAATGGTAATACTAGTATTGCATGGAATCAGTGACAGTTGGAAAATGCCTAACTATTACTGCAATATCAAAAAAAAAATCAAATATCCCAACTCTTCTTTGACTCAATCTTTATTTGTTATTTCCCTTTTAACAATCTGAAAATAAAAACAAAACAAAAACACATGGTAGTTCAATGTAGTACAAATCATACAGGCGGATATATATTTATAAGAGAAGTCATCTGCCTCTTTCTCTCTCATTCCCTCTCCACACGCAATAACAGTTTGGAGAGGAGAAGTCAAACAACTGAACAATGGTTGAATTTGTTTTAACTGATGATGTGTTCTCACAGCTGAACATCATTTTTGCCAGTGTTAACAGTTTTCCTTTAAATTGAAGGCAAAACTCATGCAATGTCAAATCACTTGTAAAAAGCATAAAAACCTACTAACATCGTATTGTGCTTTCTGAGCAGTGTAAACGCAGTGCCTGCAATAAGGTCGGTATGAAGGCAGGCATGTCTTTGAATAATAGTGAAAAAAAATATATAACTGGTACTAGTGATTATTTTTAACACCTTTGTGTTTTGGCACCAACAGAATGTTCTGTTACATTCAGCCTTATTCCACAGATACAACAATCACAAAAAAAAAACTATTAGAATTCCTCTATGGATGTGTGTGTGTGTGTGTGTGTGTGTGTTTTGTAGTGTAGCTCACAGACTGGGTGTGGCTGATAATCATATTTCCAGGACTGTGCACAGACAGCTGTACCTAAAATCCTTTTTAATTTCTGAGTTTGTCTGGGGACGTGTGCCAACAATCATTTGCTGTGGTTTCAATAAGACATAAAACCAATCCCTGAAATAGATCAATTAATTATTGTACTCTGCAAATACATAAGATCACAATTTTAAACCAAAACACAGACTGTTTTGATTTATTCTCAATTCAAGATATGTCCTTTATTTTGGCAGATTTGATATATTAATTTTGCAGTCTTATTGTAGGCAACAACCTTAAGAAAATCATTGCAGGTGGAGGGAGGGTTATATAGTTTCCCTGGAGCACAAGTTTGCACACTAACAGCTACACTGGAACAGGTGGGGTTTAGTGTTTTTCTCAGGGGCACTTCACAGAAGGGAAATGCAGCTACAGTATCTCCCTTGCCCTGACAGTTCAAGGGAAACAAATCCTAGCATTGATTCAGTGATGCAGCTCCATACTAACCATCACAATGCAGTTAAAATCGAAAGCTGAAAAGAAAAAAGATAATCCAAAACCACAAAAACCCCATTCAACTTTTTGACTAAAAAACATTTGCTTTGCTTGAAATACATTTGTTTTTCTGACTTGGCACATTTGCAGTGGTAGTGTAGTACAAAGTAAAGCAGTTCAATCGTGCAAAGGCACCGAAAGGATCAAGTTTCATATCATGATTATTTGTAACTGTGGTTTACAATCAGTCATAATTCTGTACACATTCTATACTGTGCTTTGCCTTCTAACTTCATAAAGTGCACCCCCAAAATCTACAATCTGACCAAATATGGTAATGATATTTAAGTAAAAGTGCATTAAGGCCAAGATATGTACTTACATTTAATAATACATGAGCTCATGACTATTGCAACTTTGCAATAGTGTAAAATCTGAGTTACCAGTTTGAACAATTTTAACTGGGAAGCCTGTGTGTATTTACAAGGTATTTGTATTAGCAAAGTGTGTGAGTGTGTGCTTTCACTACTTTTCTATGGATACTCTACAAGTTAGTATCAGCTGACCAGTAAACAGAGACATTTTGAATCAAACTAAATCATCACCAGAGAAAGTTCTGTGGCCCTCTTTAGAGTTTGATCTATTGTTTCAGACTGTGTGACACAGTTCTCACACATTCCCTCTGCCAGATAATCGGAATCAGAAAATTCTATGGCATGGTCTCAACTGACCCAAACACACACTGACGCAGACAAAAACACAGACGCAGACAGAAAAACACACACACACACACACACACACTGCCCTTACTTGGATTTAAATCATTACCAACATGGTCACATATGAATCCCCCTAATCTCTATGTAAATATTTGGCAAATTTACATAAATTCAGAAACAATCCTCTGTATTGCTTCACATACATAAAAACAGAACGATTTGAACTCTACGCTGTATAGATACATGATATGTAAATGTCTGGGTTGGCAATTAAAGAAAACCACAAAGACACCGCAGACTAGAATTGACTTATTGTGTCTTTTAGAGGCGTTAAAAGCTGCATAAAAGCCTTGTGATCAGTCGAGACACAGCCTCAAATTAAGAGTCTGGCAATCACATTACATTAGCGTCTGGCTGTAGGCACAACACTGAGGTAAGTATAAAAAATAAGGCATCCCAAACACACACACACACACACACACTGCATTAGCACGCAATACACCCACACTTCTTTTTCTTTTTCACATCACTGTCACTATTTTTTACAGCAGGTTCAAACTCTTGTTCACTGCATTGGCTTAGCAGCGTTGTGTTGACAGTTGTGGGTGACTCAGGAGAGGAGCCTGGTTCCCTGCTTCCATTTCCCCCCTTTTCCCACCCACCTCCAGGCCCCGAGCCCATTTTAAACTCCCCTTCATCTTCCTCCCCTACAACAATCTTTTCACTACTAGCCCCATGTAAATCTGTAGTCTTAACAACCCCACCTCCTTTGCGGCCACCAGTTTTTGTTCTGCCCCCACCCCCAGCACCTGATATGAAGTCGGTAGCAGCTGCTTTCTGCTGGGCTTCCATTTCTGACAGGCTGCATGCCAGAGCCATCTGCAGGTCTTCGTCTTCTTCATCATCCTCGCTGCCTCCCGCAACACCGTAGTGGTAGCAAGGGGCGGAGCTAAATGACCGACGTGTGGCTGCAGAGTAAGGGCTGAGGCGGGGTCTGTCAGGCTCGGCAGGTGGTCTGTTTTGGATTTGGGGCTTCGGAGGGGAGGGACGAGGCTGTCCCTCTCGTCGGCTCAGCTCCAGTGCGAGGGCCATTTCATCCTCCACACCTGTGAACAACACATATACACAACAAACACAGGTGTGTATGTGCACAAGCAACACAAAGTGACATATGCACACGCATGTGCATGAAGATCTACAATCTGTAGGAATGTCACCATGCCAAATCTCCAATACTAAGATCTAAAACCTCTGCTATAGTTTTAAAACATTCCCATGCTTGATTTGAATACTTTTTATAAGCAAATGTAGTTCCTGTCTTTTTTAGATGTATTACTTTTATTTTGCACCTGGTACCAGTTTACATTAATTTGATGAATTCAGTTTAATGGACTTTGTGGACTTTTGCTGTTTGACAAAAATTCATAGTTGAATTTTCACGACAAAACCAGTTTAAAGAAAGTGAAGGGACAGCAACTATTACATAAGACTTAAATGTATTTGTCCTCACACCATTCAGTGTGTGGTCTTACCATTAATGAGGACACTCTTTAACACCCCATCCTCCTCAATCTCTGTTCTTTCTTGCCCGTTCTCCTTTATCCTGTAAGCAAGAAAAATATACAGATAAATGGGAGTATTCCTCACTGTCACTGTTTGTTACTTTCTCTTTTCAAATATGAATGCAGATTTTATCTTGTAAAAATAACACTGATTTTTCTGAACGTAAATGATTACAGTAATATAAGATCTATCAGGGTAGATTTACACAAAAATAGCAGTAATTTATGATATGTCTACAGCCATAGAGTGAAGATATAAAAATTTCAAAAAGCAAATAGCAACCCGAGAAAAGATAAGAAAAGAAAGACTCAGAAATCCAGTAATATTGTACTTTTATGGCTTATTAAATTTCATACTTCTTGGTGGTGGTGCGTTTGCCATTTATGATGCGAGTGGAGGTAGAAACTGATCTGAAGTTGCCCATCCCTCCGCCCATGCTATCCATCCCGTTCAGACCACCCAAGGAAGAGGAGAAGGAAGTGAAATCAACTGAAGAAGGACAGATGATCAGCAAAGAGAAGGGAAGAGAAGAGATGAGACTGATTCATGTGTGATTACTAAACCTCAGTGTGTGTGAAGATAAACTAAGATAAAAGGTATCACTGCTATGATTACATGGAGTTTAATATACATTTTGCACTGATTTAAAAGAGATGTTAAACGTTTTAACTGTAACAGATTACATTATTATTTTCCTTTATATGTTTATGAAATATATTTAGCTTCATGAATTGTCCATGTTACAGTGAATCATCCATTTATCTCTTGAATAAAACCTTGCTGCTTTTTTACACGTATGGACCATGATTTAAAATATTTTAAGCTGGACCAGAAGTAAATATAAAGCAGCTGTTCAGCGCCAGGGCTTTTAACCCTGTGGCCATAATATGATATGCCATGATGTGTACTTAAGACAGCTGTAGTACAACTTTCCTCATAAAGTATGCAACTGTTTACCTCCTGCTGAAGGAAAAGAAAAGAACCGTGAGGGGCCGAGGCGAGAGGCCGAGCCTCCAAAGGATGAGAAGTCATCTGGATTAAAGAAAGAGAAAGAGATGCTTACAGTATATTTGCTTAAATGCTGTACTATTAGATAAGATGTAATATTACAGTAGACTTTTAGGATGCTAACTAACTAAGAAGTGAGACTTTAGTCGAGCAATGGGATTTTCTGTTTTGAGGGCTTATTAAGTTTAATTACTGATCCGCAAGTAAATAAGCAGACTCCAAAAGTCATTAACAGCTGTCCATCAAACAGAAGAACAGCTCAGTTTTAACTGACAAAATATAACACCAATTATTTTGATTGTAGTATTCATGTTTAACCATACAGCATTCTTAATGTAAATATAAGAATATATGTTAAATGATGTAAAAAGTAATAAAAATGCTAACTTAATGACTTACCAAAGAAGTTAGCAAAGGGGTCCTGGCCACCAAAAAACTCTTTGAACACCTCATCTGGGCTGCGGAATGTGAAGGTGAATCCTGGGAAATCTGACGAAAAGTCTGAGCTGGAGGAGCCTTGGAAATCAAATCATTGGCGTCAGGTAGGTGAAGAGGAAACAAGGAAGACAAAGAGCGGAAGAAAAAGTAGACAAATTTGGGACCAGATGGGGAAAAGGGAGGGAAGAAGGAAAGGCAGAAGGAGGGGAATGAGGAGAAACAAAAGAGGGAGAATATGTGCAACAGACGTGGAAGGATAATGATAGACAAAGAAAGAAGGGAGGGGGGAGAGAAAAAGGAAAACGAAACGAGAATGAGAAAAAAAAAATCCTGATACATTATGAATCCTAAACTTTAACTATTAGAAGTCACCACCATTCAGGTGTCTCCAAATCATAGGCCTTTCCAAACTATTACTATAATACATACAACAATATCTACATATCTCATAGCAGCAGGCTTTTATTTACCTGTGTGTGGCATTCCAACGTTTCCATATCTGTCATATGCATCACGCTTGCTCTCTGTAGCAGAGGAACACAGAACAATTTAATGATGGAATAAAAACCAGTAGACACCAACTTTTCTCACACATACACCAAACACACATTGACTTATATTGAAACTATAACGAATATGTTAGAAACTGATTTAAGGGTTCTATGAATGAAGTTCCTCTGTGAAGAGCCTGACATCATCTCACTGAGATTATATATCCGGACTTACTGTCTGATAGGACTTCATAGGCCTCAGACAGTTCTTTGAACTTTCTCTCTGCTTCCTCCTTGTTGTCTGGATTTTTGTCCGGATGCCATTTCAGTGCCAGTTTCCTGTACCTGAACAACACAACATCATGCGATCATACGATTCATATGTACAAGTAAATATATGTAGATGATATATAGACATGCACTAATACTATGGTCTCTTCAACAACAAACACTGCACTTTGGAGAAACAAAACATCTATTAATATAATATTATTATTATCTTATGGGTTTAGTTACAATGCATAATGAGATATTGTAGGTTAGGTGTTTTGTCATTTTTTGTACATGTTGTAATGTTCAAATGTAAAGAGACACCCAGGAGACTCACGCCTTCTTGATGTCTTCTGGGGAGGCTGTTTTGGACACTCCCAGGAAGCTATAATAATCCACCATGTTGCCTCCTGTCACTGCTCACCACACCTCCTCTGTAAGGAAAATACAACTGAGTTTTGTCTTTTGAGTACAGGATATAATGAACCTCATTTTCTAAAATCCAAAAAAGGAAAAGAAACATCTCTATGCTCATTATTTATTTTATTTGCAGACAAGTGGTCATACACAGTACAGCAGGGCCATCGCCTAAGGAAGGCAATGTGGTATGTAAACATAGTTGTTTATCATTCGGTACATTAAAGCGTTAACAAATACAGATTATGCAAATGTGTCATTTTCTTTTTTGGAATAAACCCATGGATCACCCACACAAGAGTTTTCACTTATTTTGCCTGTTTAGACCTTTTCTCAGGACTCCGGGGGGGGCGTGTACCGTAGACTGTAAATAAAGTTAATTTCACTGAATAACTAATGTGATTTTTAAATGTTACAAGAAATTAAGAAGTTTATTTTTTGTCATGCACAGGCTAAATTAGATGGATCACGCACACATTATTATTTATGTCCTATTAAGGTTAAAATGTTGCTGGTGATGTCTTTTATTTTAACCTTTTTAAAATAAAATGTTTATGCTTTAAACATAATTACTTGAAAGTGCCACCAAGTGTGCCCTTGAAATGAAAAGACCTCATTAGTTCCATTGTAGTCATACGGTCAGCGTCAGCATGCTAACCAACATGCCAATCTCATTAGTGGAATACAGTTCCAGTTTCACTTCCAAACTGAGGTACAATGACTAAACTTAAACTTAACTTTCAGTGTCCCCTCGGGAACAGCCGTGAGCTCACGCGAGTATTAGTCCTGTGTTATTTCTAGCGCCGTGGCATCTGACAACTGCTGCTGACGTGACAGTGGGCCTCACAAACTTACACGGGCAGATGCCCTCGCAGGCACAGGTGCCGTCAATATTCAACAACACGTACCATTCACATTACGGGCGTCGTTAACATTATTTGGTATTTCGGTTGAGACAATATTTCCTATTATGGTAAAGTTGGACACATCTATAATAAACTGCAGTAGCCGCAGGGTGACCGTGGGTAGCCACGACTTGCCACAGCTATGGACCTACCGTGCGAGTCTTCCGGCCTTAATGAGTGGGCAGATCAGACGCTGACCACCGGTTCGGAGCGACAATGAATTAGTTGTAATAACGGCGCCTCCGGAATGCGCTCCCCGCCCCTCTCTCCGTGACAGTCGCGCCGACGGCCTCCTCCCTCAAGCCTTTGCTCTCCGCCGGCCCGACGCAAATATTCTGGAACAACACAATGCCGTATCTCTAGCGGCGTGTACCGCTGCGCCCCCGCGGTCTACTCCACGGTCGCCACCGGGAAAACAAGGAGCGGTCAGCCCTGTCCTCGCGTGTCGCTCCAAGCTGCACGCGCTACGTCATTGTCAGCTGAGAGAGAGAAAATAGAGGGTCTAGAACATGCCAGTGTTTGGAAACCAAGTTAGACCCGCCCTACCTCAACGTCTGCCTGTTGCCCTGTGATAATGTGGCGTAACCTACACAGCCAGCAACTTCTGACAGCAGTCACGGTTTGGCCAACCATTCAGGTTAGACTATAAACCAAACTGTCACCATCTGTTCACTGATGTTTCCAAATCATTTCAAAATCATTACAGAATAGCGCCACCCAGCTTGTTTAGCTACATGCTACCAATCATAGTGTTACCAATGCAGTGGTGGCTAACCAATTTACTAACGCAGACATACTGTATTAAAGTAAAACTTGCATATTTCCCTTTTTCTGTGACTTTAGGATCACATGATGAGCTCATCGTGGAATGGTGTTAGGCTATGAGGTTATTTGGACTGGCAAGTCATATTTAATATGACTAATCCTCTGTATATACATTCTAAAGAGCTAAACCAACTCACACAACTTTACTTACTGGTCACATTGCTCCCATCTGGTGGCCGAGGGAAGTGACTGCAGGTGCAAGGCAAGCCCAGCCCCTTTGAATGCTTTATGGCCAATCATCAACGTGGCACGAAAAGGCATGTAAACATGATCTGAAATCCACCAAAACACTTCTGTAAAACTTCTCCTTATGAATACAGAATGTGACAAAATGTATAGTGTAGCATGTATATATTTACTCCATAAACCATTTACTCCACATATTTCATTGGGCACAACTAATGATTTATGATTGCCCATGGATTTTGTCTATGCACCTTATTTAGACAGTAATCCTTGTAATTTTCACCACAGTGCTAATGATATGTTAACAGTTTCCTCTCTGAAAGCCAGGTGTTATCTGTCACAGTTGAGTAAAAGTTAAATACAAAGTTCAATAGTCTGAGACCACTTCAAATTATTTAGTATAAAAAGCTTATTAGTCTTTTAGGCTTTGTGTTTGACTGTTGTTGTTGTTGTTGTAGTAATTCGCTCCATAATAACATATTTGGTAAATAAATAACTGCTGAAAGATGTCAAGAAAGATCACAAGTTCATTTAGAGGGCTTCATAAGAATTCTTTATTGATAACACTGACATATCACCACCAGAGGTTATCATGGTTAATGTTTTACTTTTGGAATGAGTGATGGTAAAGCCCAGATGACGTTTGACCCTTTAATACTCCTCTCCCTCTTCATCCTCCTCTCCTATGCTGTCAGTGCCAACTTCTTCATAATCCTTCTCCAGGGCAGCCATGTCTTCTCTGGCCTCTGAGAACTCTCCCTCCTCCATTCCCTCCCCAACATACCAGTGGACAAAGGCTCTCTTGGCATACATGAG
>JAVQJD010025008.1:0-19622 GCA_036023655.1 Nannoperca australis | reverse complement strand
GGTTGCCCACTTCAGCTCAAGACACGGGCCATAAACCGGTTCTCACGACACTTTGCTCCAGTCCTGAGCGGTTCATCATCAACAGGCTGAAATATTCACACTGCAGGGTGTTATTCTGTCCAGTCGCTCCGATGCCAGACACCCTCCGTAGAACATAATGCCATGTAGTCCTTCAGAACACTCCATTTAGCAGCCCAAATTCACCAATTTAGGAAGCGCAGAGATCTAGCTGGCTGGCTTGCAATCTCCATTCAGGCATCCGCTGCCCGGTTGTGGATGATCCGCCTGATATAAGAGGTCCAAACCCGGGTGCAATTGGCTACAGTGTTACCAGGCTCCGCGATTTTCTCTCATGCTGTAAGGGGAGCAAAAAAGGATGTAGAGGCTGTCAGATTGTAATATGTGGAGGTGCCACCTCTGGAGAATGCAATCGCTTGAAAGAGACACACAGAGAGAGAGAGAGAGAGAAAAAATCTTTAAAAAAAAAAAGAAAAAAAAGAAAATACAAGACCGCTCCGTGTCCACAAGTTTCGGATCTGAAATCCGGGACGGCAGGATTATTCACGGTAGACGAGAGCGGGAGGTAAGGCAGGATCGAGCTACATAATGCTGATTTTATGTTTGTCTTTTCTCTGCCTTTTCTGGCGTTTGCCCTTCCAATTCTTCGGCACTGCTTGACAGCGGCACATCCAATAAAAGCACCCGCAAGGATTGACCTACAGCCTTTACTGACGTTAATGCAAATGAGCTCCGCTCAGCTAATCGGCGTCGTGCTCCGCGCCGCTGGGCTGTCCTCTGCTTTCCGTGGGAACTTTGAAAGCAGGAAAAAGAGCTCACACAGGCAAACAGTGAGCTGGCTGCAGGTACGCTCAACATGTTCTGCACAGTGCACATGCAGCACGCATGAAAGCAGTTTTTGGTGGGGTTTTCACGGTGCTACATCTACTACAAAATAAGAAATTCAGTTACAGTGGTAGTTAAACGTTTTTGAAAACGCAGTAAAGCGTATTTGGAAGAATCTCAAGGCCAAAAAAATCCCATTTCTGCCTAAATTAATTGCATTGTTAGTGGCGCTTTACTTAAAAATAATATGAAAAACATACAAAAAATATATAAATGAACTTATATACTGTGTAATGATAAATAATAAAATAATCACTTGATTATTGTGAAATGTTAGTTTATCAGTGACTGAATAATTGGAATTCATTGTCATCAGGGTTGTAATCACTGATTCATCCGACAATTATTTTATCATTTAAGTTGTCATTCATTTTTGTCTATAAATATATAAAAATGCCCATCA
Organism: Nannoperca australis; assembly: GCA_036023655.1. NCBI lineage: Eukaryota > Metazoa > Chordata > Actinopteri > Centrarchiformes > Percichthyidae > Nannoperca > Nannoperca australis. The sequence continues at coordinate 18,316 of JAVQJD010025008.1, read as the reverse complement.
CATTTCCAGTGTGTTGCCTCCTGATGGCTTGTTTTGTCCAAAGTCCAAAAGTATTTAGTTTTCTATCAAATTAAAGTAAGAAAAGCAGTAAATCCTCACATTTTAGAAGCTGATACCCGCAAATGTTAGTTTTTTTTGCTTGAACAAATGACTAATCTGAACTGACAATAAATGACTCACAATAGTTTCTGACTAATTGTCATCTGAATTATCAAATAATTGACTACACATTTCATCTTTGTCTTTTATTTCTTTATAGCATTTTCTTTTTTTAAATGCAATTTATTTTTCATAACTTTTTCATAACTACACTTTGTAGTCTCACATTTCATGACAGTGTTCAGCCTCTTAGCAGCATCAGCAACACTGTCTTAAACTAATACAAGGGGATTGACAAAAGAATATGAACACCTTAATACAATATAGTGTAATATTCTGCAGATAATACTCAAGTCTATAGTAATTATGAGGCAGAAGTTTAAAATCTTCCTGTATTGGATTGTGTCATATTGTCATGTGTAGTTTTTCCCAGAAAACAACATATTACTGTATATGGGTATAATAGCCTCCAGTATTATCCAGTACAATAAAACACAACAATTTGGTGACAATTTGGTTATTTGGTAACATTTTATAGTGATGAAAAATACATTTGTCATTGCCTTCTGGTGGACAAACTATGTAACAGCAACACAGTTTCTAAACTACCACAAACATAACATATATTTCTCAGCTAACATATAGTTAAATACCATATATATATGTGTGTTGCTAGCTAATATTGGTCAAAAATCTGGATTTACCATAGTGTCTGTGGCAGAAGTGCAATGCACACTGGTGGCATCACATAGCATTGGCACGTGTCATTTCATGCCCATAGTAGACACTGAAAGAGGGTGTATAATACGGTAGTCAAGGTGCTCTAGATAAGATGTGCTGATCCAGGTAGCAAATGTTTTTATGGTGCCTTGTCACGTGTCAACACGTAGGGCGGTGGCAAATTCTGATGCATTGACATGCAAGGTGCTGCTGATGTGAGGCCTTACTTAGAAAATCAAAGACGTGGATGTTTTAAAGTGGTCCTCCAACAATTCAGCATTGCACTTCCATAAAGCTGGCGGACTGGCAAGAGAGAGATAAAGAAAAGGAATGATCAAAATTGAAGAAGCAGAGGCGGAGATATCCTAACTATAATCCCTATACGCTCCAAAAATCCTGGATACTACATTTCCCATTATGCAACCAATAGCATCTTTATATTAGACCCTGTCTCTCTGGTCTTTCAAACTTGATGCCTTGTGTTTGTAATGCAGACTTTCTGTTTAACATGTGTTGTCTTCAAGAGCCAAGATCAGATAAATCAGATAACATCATCAGGGTTGTTTTCTTAGACTTAACAAAGGTCCTCACAGGAAGAGTAGTAGTCCTGACGACAAGTAAACTGTGTTTTACGTATCAAACGTGTGTGTGTTGCCTTTGAGAACAATGAGCTTCTACATGCTAAAAGTCTGCACAGAGCAGCAGGACTGGCTATTAATTCTCAGTGGACGTGCAATACTAGCAAATCTTCCACATTATACCCCATTGTTGATTCAATGTTAGTATCAGTAATTCCTTTTTGCAGCTTTAACAACAAATCCAGTGAGGGTGTGGCTACGTTGCTTTAGGTAGTGCATGGCACTTTAAAATCACTGTAAATTCAAATGGTTTATTGCTTTTATAAAACAAAAACACACCAGTTTAATTCCAAGAATGTGTTAAATAAATCAGTGTTAGAGATATGAAACATTACAGCACATAAATGAAGCCACTGACAGATCATGCTCAGTTCTTTATAAGCTTTCAGTAACACTGGCTGCATTATTAATAAGGGGATGACATGTTTACTGTTGCCTTATTTGCACTTTTGTCATGTATGTGTGTTTGGCTGTCAGTTCATTGTACTTACTAGCCCTACTACATTCTTTAGCTGGGCCACTGCAGGAAAGTAAACTTGTAATGTGTTCAAATGAACTGTCTTTTGCACAAATTCTAAGTTATAATAAACATGTCACGTTTGAGAGGTTGAGTGTTCTTATGCTCTGTAGTTTAAAATACTCATGCATACTTACCCAATAATCACAACATTGAATTGTCACATGAAAAGTAGCCTGATATTGACTCAAGCTTGTACAGTATATTTGAAATATCCTCCCATTTATATAAAAAAGATTTTCAGACCAGAACAAACACCTGCATTTCTGATGTTAGACTTTCAATATCAATGTTAATATATCAGCCTCCAATGACACAAAAAGTGACGTTTTTTAAAATTTCACTCACTATTAAATCAAAGTTGAAATACCCATAAACTGTGATGATTTCCATAACTTTCATCAGAATTAGCTGAAAACTGGTGAAAAAGTGAGAGACTCTTTTAGTTCCCACTGTGAACTGTGATCAAATTAATTTCTTGACAGTATAAGGTTTCATCACGGCTTTTGCAGGCAGTAAATAACAGTAGCTGCAGTAATACATCAGCACTTCCTTGCAACATTTTCATATTAGCAGACAGTTAGAAGAAGAAGAAGAAGAAGAAGAAGAGTCAGTCCACCCAAATCAGAAAAAAACATTTTCTCTCTCAACCCTAATTGTATTTGTTCCTGCAGGTACTTTCTGTGTTATCTGTCTCTCACTCCCCAAAACAACACAGGTGAATAGATTTGTATTTTTGGTTCTAAATGTACAATTAAAAAAAGATGACTGATGAATCCTGGACACATATTGTATCTGTTAGGCAGCTGAGGAAGCATTTATTTAGTGTGTACAAAGCTTAAGTGCTCTATTACTATTCACTGAAAGGAGTTCAGCCCTAGTTAATCCTCCTGTCCTAGTTCACCTTCCTCTTTTGATACCCCTCTGTATCCTCTCCGTCGATGACTGTAACAGGAAATCAAGAAGCCCAAGAAGGGATATCTTTAAAGGACCTGCCCAAGAAACTTATAGTGCATCAGACAGTTTGTGTGCACCGCTGTGATAGTGTTTCTTCTAAAATTCAAGGTTGATGTTCAGATGTTACAGGTGCTACATTATCAAGTGAGTAACTTCATCTTCATCTCATCAAAGATTATACTGAATACATGTAATGTAATGTAATGTAATGTAATGAATTAATTCCACATATTTCCTGATGTATCAACAGTAAGGCATCATACATACTCCTCACTGTATCCTACTGATCAGAGACACACTCAGCAGCACCCCATTAACACTACATTAACTGTACAACAGATACAACTGCTCCATTTCAGACATATTGGTTGTTTGTAACCAATTTATATTAAAATAGTGCTCTTAATTACTTCTTGCAAGTGTCTGTTCAAGTACTGTGCATTGCCGTCTGCTTCGGTGTCTTTCTTGTTACTTCCACTAGAGGGAATCAAAGGAGTGACTTTTAAAATTCTGCACATTGTGGCTTCAAACTAATTAATGTTTTCTTAACAAACAAAAAAAGATTATATTATACTATAAAATACATTTTATAAATATTTTTAGAGACTGAATTCAAAATAATATGTTGGAATCTCTCCACACAAGTCATAATATAACTTTAGGGGTTTAGTACAATTATTTGAAAAAGATATTGTTGACTGTCAACTGCACCAAAATGTTATAATACATAATGTCAAAAAGTAAAAGTGGTCGGAATGTCGGACCGTTTTGGCAAATTTTAAGCTTTTTAAATTGCTGCAGAACATCTTAGATATTACAGCAGGCAATGCTATAAACTGGGCAACTGAATGCTACTGCATTTTGTGTCACTGGTGTCTTTTGAACAAGCTTTTGAAACAATTATCACAGTGCGTCCAGACACAACACAGAAAACAAACTTTCTTACTACATTGCGGTCATGCTGCCTTATTACGCACAGGTTGTACTTGCAGTATATTTGTTCCACGAACAGTTCTTGGCCACGATCTAGTACAAAACTATCATTCAGGTTACAATAGACAAGATAATGGACACCTTTAAGCATTAGATTAAAGCCATGTGCATGAAACCACACTGACATGGATAAACTCAGGATCCTTTCTCTTCTGGGTCAATGGCACTGTGCTGAATGAATGTTATGTTCTGTTAAAGTCCTGAATCAAATATAGTTTTAATGAACTCCAGCATATCAAACATTAAATCTAATTAAATTACAGGAATACTTAAGACAGACAGACACACACATACACATATATATAGAAAGAGTTTCCCCAAATCACATTGTGTTATTTGGATTTTGAAGACTAATTCTAAAAATACAAATAAATCATTTTGATTTTCACAAAATGTGACCTGCAATAAGCAGTTTCCCCATTAAACCAGCCTCTTTGAATTGCATGCTATTACATAATGAAAGTGTGTTAGCTACTGTACGTTGGTGATACTGCTACTATTTTGACTCATTTTGTAGGCTACATTGAGCCTATATTTAGAGTGGGGAGACAAGGAGTTTTGTAGAATATTTGTCTTACAATATTGAATTTATTTATAAAAGATACTTTTTTTTTCCTTTTTGGAAAATGTGTGTTTTAATTAGTCATTACATCAACACATCAAAGAGGCACTTAAGCATTAAGGTCACTTTGCTGGTTATGGTTAGTTAGTATGGTTATCAAATATCTTATGTGACACTTTGTCCTGGAGGGAAGACTTGGAGGCTACAAATGAATAACAGAAACTGCATCACAAACTGAGGGCCTGGGATTTGAAAGATGTGAGCATTTTTTGGGCAGAAGAGGTCTAGAAGAAAGCTATTATTGGTTGCATTGTGGGAAATGAAGGATCCAGTGTTTCTGGAGTTTGACCAATACAAGAGACTAGAAGTCAGGATATTCCACTATTTTGAAATCTGTCACACACAAGTCCCTTCACCTTTATAGAAGTGCAATGCTAAATCACTAGAGTGGCGTTTTAATAAGTAGGTCTTATTAATTATTATGCAGGCATCCACATACAAGAGTACAATTGTCAGTGTGATTACTGTTACATAATTTTGAAAGACTCTATATTTTATGTCATCCTAGCATCAATAAAGTGAAAAGGTGCAACGAAAGAATCTCCAGCCACCGTCTGATTGATTAAGATTTAAGGAGTTTACACATTGAGCCAAAAGTATAGTACATTGGACAGTTTTGAAAAAAGATGAAGTTGCTGAACTCCTGGAAAGATAGCCGTTCAAGCCACCACAGGACAAATGTACCAAGCTCTGTAATGGATTCACTTGTTTGTTCTCCCCTTCCCCCATAACAACCATAACCACTAAAAGGACAATGCCAACTTTCAATGCCATGGTAAAGCAGGTAAAACATTAGAAAAGTATGATTTTACCGTCACTTGTTCACAATTTCCAGTGATGAGATGCCAAATAACCACTTCTGTTTGTATAGACTTTGCTGTTGGACTGTTCAATCACAATTGTTCTCACTCAGCAGACCACTCAGCAGACTACTGGCCTATAAGTCAATCACATTGATCAATTGTTCACCTCTAAGATAAACAACGTATACACTTTGTTTTTGCTGCTGCAAGTGCAATGACAATTAAGTATGTATTTTCAGCAGATAAACCTGCTATCTGCAGACACAAGACACTTCACCCACTACCTATGTGAAGTTTCTGATTCAAGAGCAATGTTTGTATTTAGATTTAACTGTCAACTTCTTTGTCTCCCCACTTTAAAAAACTACTTTATACTTCATAAACGTCTCCCACTAAATAAAGTGAAGCATTAAAAAAAATTATTAAAAACAATTTACAGCAACATAAACTGTAACTTAAGAAGTGGATTGAGACAAAATGGTCAAAAATAAAATGACTTATCTAGCAATCTGCTCTTGTACTTTGATGCTGAAGCACTTCAATTTTCCAGCATGGTGTCAATAAAGTTTATCTTATCCTACACATACCATTGTTCACTCCAATATGGATTAAAAATTCCACCTTTCTGCACATTCTCTGAGACACCTTTATTGATATACCTTCTAAAGGCTCAGATACCAGAGACTTGTACATGTGGATCCTCTCTGGCTGACTGGACCTAATTCAGACTATAAAGTCACCCTTCATCAAGCAAATCCGAGAGGATGACTGCTGTTTTCCTGCGGACAGTGAAGCCTGATCATTACCAGATCCCAATCAATTCCCCTGTTTGAGGACAGTTGTTGAGGCAGCTGCAGTATTGCGCAATTAGGCAGCTGTGCAAACAAGCAATCCATCTGTGGAAGACTACAAAGAGGCAGGGGTGGGGGGAAAAAACGAGGTACGACTGAACAGCTGTGAAGAGAAGCGACTTGGCTTCAAGTGAACCTGACCTGACACATGGTCCCCTTCAATCCAGGGTGCGATTCTGAATATGATTTATCAGTGCAGGAGGCAGCCACAGGCCTGTCACAGGCCGCAGCTGTAGCCTGATAGCATTCACTCTGCAGAGACTGATCTAAGCCACATTGTGACAAAGGTGAAGCAGTTTTAATAGGCGGCGTGCTTGTGCTGAATGTCAGAGAGCAGCACATAGACAGGATATGTCTACTGGTAGCAAACAGTCCCACTGAAGTCAAATGGTGTCACGTCAGGGTCAGAAAAAGGTTAATTAGATTGAGGAAATTGTAAATTACTTACTAAACTTAAAATGTAGCCTACAGCACAATCTGATCAATCCTCAAGTAGTTTGTCTCAAATCAGTCTTTAAAGGTCTTAAGTGGGCACCTTTGCCCCACATGAGAAGACACTACAGTAGTGTGGCAAAAAAATGATGGTTTAGACGAAGTGTTGAGAGTTTGGGCTGACAAATTTTGTTGGGTACAGACTTTTATAATCTATCTATAATCTTTAGGATGTTGTCTTTTATGTGTTGCTGCCTCAGTGTAAACGCAATCTGTTAAATTACTTTTTACTAAATTCACTGTTAGGACCTAAAGTGTATTACACAGCAACAGCATTATTTGATTGTCATCAGAAACTTTCATTTTTCAAAAAACTCAATGCGATGTGTAATTCTGACCACCAGATGGCAGCAGATACTGTTTCTTTCAGTTTATTTCACAACCTTTTCAGCATGTTGTAATTTCTGTATCAGACAACAGATCATTATATTGATATCACTGTTGATATAATGAGCTCTGACATTATTCATTTTTTTCAAATATAATATATTGTCTTGCAAACTTCAAACATTAAAATGCTGAGACAGTCAAATGTAGTTCTCACAAAGTACACTACACAATTTAACAATATCTAATCTAATCTCTAATCTAATAAACTGCACAAATGAATATGACAAAATCAAAGTTAACTTTATTATTCAAAAGAGGAAATTAATTCAGTCAATTTCACCTGACTGACCTTTCATAAATTATTAAGTTTATACATCATAATATATATATATATATATAGATAGATGTTTTTGCACAATTGCCTTTGACCACAAACTAACCATTCATTTTACATAACCATACAGATTGTATTTTACCGTATAACCACAAAATAAAGCAATAGTTACCAAGACTCCACCTTCAGCTTAAAAAAAAGTAATAAATAAATAAAAAAGCAGTACATTTTCTTTTTATCTTTACAGTAAAGGCCATTCTTATTTGCAGTGGCAGTTGTCCAGGCAACATGATATAATATATGATGCAATGTTCCCCCTCCACTGACACCTCAGCCTGGTTAATGTTTATAGACATAAAGGTGTTACATGTGGTGCCATTTATCAACCAAGTGAATGGATCCCAGGTTCACAGGTTTGTGTGACTCACATTGGCCTACTTTATTCAACTAAATGTGCTCTATTCAGCAATGGGATGTGATTATAGTTTATAGTTTACTGACCTTTCAGCATTTTCACAGGTTCATGAAGACATCAAGACTGAACACTGAATTATTTTGATGTTACACTAAGATGTCAATACACCAAAAATTTTAAATTAGACAAATATTTTGATGTTTCAATGTAACACCAAAACCACACAGTGTGAAAAAGACAAAAAGTTACAAATAGAGCAACATTTTTAATTGCAATCATCTAAGCAAAAAAAAAAAAAATCTCTTATCGCAGATTTAAAATCTAAAAGCTGCTGTTATTTAGGAGTCTGCACATAAAAGGGGACTGATAATCTCATGTATCTCTCAGTTTGACATGTCGGTCTGTTTTTTTGAGTTCCAGTTAAGTATATTTACTACACTACTGTCCTTATGTACAATTTTGATGTATTTGTAATTTACTAGTATTAATAGTAAATCTATTTTATGTTTCTTTGTACTTCTACTCCACTACATTTTAAAGGTAAATATTGGACTTTTTACTTCACATTTATTTGACAACTTTAATTACAAGTTGCTTTTCAGAATAAAAATGTTACCAAAATATATGACCAGCTTCTAAAATATGATGCATTGTTATAGATAAACTACTTAACATATTAAGTAGTTTTAAAAAACTTGACAATATTAAAATGCTGATAACACCTTATTGCATTAGCAATACTTTTTTAATAATAGGTGATAGATATAATAGTATGAAAAGGGCCAATCTCCGTAATAAGTACTTTTACTTTTGATACTACTTTAGTAGTACATTTTGCTGATAACACTGTATAATGTTAAGTAAAACCTTTGATTTCAGGGCTTTTTTTCTTGTAATGAAGTATGTTTAACTTTCCTTTGACTTAACTTTACTTAAGTAAAATATCACAGTGATGATGGATTAAAGGTTAACAAAAACAAATGGTTTAAATATAACAAACAATATAATCAAATGAACATTTACAGACACAAAAATGAGGCACAACTCTTTTTAATTACATTTAATAATGTTGCATAGTACAAAACATCACGCACATTCCTCTGTTGAGCCATAACTTTCCTTGGATTCATTGTTGAAAGAGAAAAATCAAGACAGGCTTGAGGAGGTAAACATGTTATATCCATATGCAGCAAACTAAGGAATCATAAAACACGAATCTTCACAACAAAACACCTTTCATTCTTTTGACATTTTTGCTTGGCACACAAAAGCCGCCATACATGAGAATGACTAGTGGCATATAACTGGCCCAGATTTGCAATAGGAGAAAACAGCAGAGGCAAAAGGTATACAATATCTGATATGGACCGCATACTTTTTAAGTAAATATATAAAAACACTAATTGTTGGGAAATCCAATAAAGAGTATGAAAAATATAAATAGAACTTTGTCCGTTCAATCAATTTCAAACCTTTACAAAAGAATATACTAGCGATAAGAAATTAATATGGTTTAATGACCGACATAACAACTTTTTACATTTCTTTAAATAAAAAAATACTTTGGAAAAAGATAAAATTATGGTTTCTGTCTTTTCATGAGGAGGTAGAGTCTCTCCTCCTGTGCCCTCGTTTGATAACTTTCACATACCATATTGTACCTTGTCCTCGGAGTTATGGCTTTAAGATGTGTTAGCCATAAACAATTCATCTTCACAATAGCCAGGCCAGAAATGCAGTTAATATTGAGATTACTGATTGAAGTAAGGTGATGTTCATTTGTTGCTACATTTCTCTGAACAGAGCTGTTTGCAAAGGCACTGTAATGCACAGCTATGTCAAATCAAAACAATTCATACATGTTCATTTGGGCCATCAAGACCCAATCACAAAAAAGGACTTTGGTGCCACTCGTCAAGATAAGATTGCCCCATTATTAGCTTGTTTCATACTGATTAGAAGAATATACTGTTCACAGGTTTGGCTTTGAGTTGCAGCAGTACCTAAACATGCAAATTTCAAATGTGCATACCTTCTAAGATAAGATTTGAAACTATAGATTTTTGTATCCCACGCTCCACGCTTCATCAACCTGTGTGTACATGCAATAACAATTTAACAATTACAGTAGTATTAAGATACGGGACTGAGGCTTTAATCTTCAAAGCTCAATAAAAACTGCCTATTTCTGGCAAGGCTAGTGGAAGTAGGACTGCAGGGTACCACGGCGGCGGACATCAGTTGTCCAGCAGTGGAAGCCGCCACCCAGGGAGTTGGCATGGCGAATGTTCACCTTTATGCTCTTGATACCTGCAAGAAAAACACATTCACGCATCATTATGCAGCATAGACACCTTATTTTCGGAAAATAACCCTTGATATAAAGATTTGTTTCCCTCATTGATGGAGTTGAAGATCAAAATATCTGTTGAAATCAACCTCAAAGGATGTAAAATGATGATCAGCTGGAATGATATGAACTCACCGAGACGCTCAAACATTTTTTGAATGGTGCTTTCATTGGCGTCAACCATCACACGCTTCTCATCCAGCATCAGGACGTTCATGGACAGCCATTTGGAGGACATCCACAGTGGGTGGTCTAAACAGAAAGGGAGAGAGTGTCTTTTTTAATCAGTAAAAATTCTAAATGTTTTGCATTCGTAAGAAAAGATACGTTTTGGTTTAAGTACCCACCATCAGGAATCAGAGGTGTCGGAGGTTTCACAATAGTCCAGCCAGCCTTCTTGAACATTTCAATCTGAGGTAAAGAACAGACAGCAATGTGGTGAACATGGGGCATGTTGTGATGGTATCAAACTAAGTTAAAGTCCACAAGAGGGTAGCACAGGATGCTGTGAGCATTTTCTGTCTTACAGTACCTGGCGACAAGGGCGATCTGGGTTTGACAGCACCAGTCCTGGCCCGATAATGTTAAAAGTGGCATCAATGTGCATGGGGTTAGGGTCCTTGAATGAGATTATGTGGATATTGTAGTCCGGGGCCAAATGGCGACGCATCCACTCAATTCCCATGTAATTTGTAACCTGCAAAAAAAAAAGAAAGGGGTTTCAGGGAGTTTCCCATGCTGTATTTCAAATGCAACTTATTTTATATAGGCTACTTGTATTAGTTTTTCAATTAATAAATGATAAGCTGGTGTTCACACAGAGACCTTTAGTTTAGGAGTAGCAAAATGTTGCTTCATCTAATCTGTTATTGTGTACGTTGCAAGTTGCATGTTGCTCTGCATGTGACTGACATTTAAGCAAAAGACTGTTGGATAAGAGTGGATTTGCCCCTGTGGGTGCTTTAAGAAAAGTCAACCCCTTCGTATCAGATAGCAGACATGCTTGTAACTTTAACAACCTTCATACCTGACTTCTCTGGACAAAAAGATCCCTCCCAGCTCGGATGAAATCAGCAGCATCGAAGCAGGGCTCGTGCTCGGTGGTCACAAACTTCCCCTCGGCAGCCAGCTTGTGTCTGTCCTCCACTGTGCGGATGGGGTAGTCCTGAATGACACCAGGCAATAATCATTTACACTCTAGCACTTAAGCAGTAAAGTACAACCTCTTTCCACACACAGCACGGGAAAAAGACATTCAGAGGTGACATGAAGCGTTTAAACCACTTTGCTCTGAAGTTAAACAGATAATACCAACTCTTCCCTCAAAATAAGCTCTCACCTGATCATACAGATCATCAGCCATAGTGGGTTTAGGAGCAGTGGTCCATTTAGCACCTTTTGCAAAGTACTCCTTGATCAAAGGCCTGTAGGCTCTGTATTCAAAGAAGCGAGCTCTCCACGCCATAGGAGCCTCAATAATCTCATTTCCCACAACCATAAGGATGTCTCTGGGCATGGCAGCATACATGCCTACAACAGATTATACAATACACAATTAGCCTACACAGAACGATTTATATATTTAAAAAAAATACAGTGTGATGTTTTAACACTGTGAAATCATACACAGATAAATACTAGAAGTATTCAGATCACTTACTAAAGCAAAAGTAGCATTACACTAATAGAACTACTCAAGTAAAACTCTTGCATAGAAAAGTTTTATTAGCTAGTACATTAGCTAATAAAGCTAATTAATGTATCAAAAGTAAAAGTACTTATCTGTCAGTGTTATACAAGTAAATAGTACTTTTACAAGTAGTTTAGAATAAGATCATTTTAACAGCAATATATACATTTGCAAACTTTGATCTATAAAAACACACCATATTTCATCGACTGATCATATGTTTAAAGTAAAAAGTATTTTGCATTACTTGTGCCTTCATGGATTACTGGCTTTGAGTTCTGATCTACTTCCTTACTCACACATTTTAGACATCATTTTAATATTGATGGGATAATAATATATATATATAGTGAGAAATACCTCTGCTTTGTCTATATTTTTACCTGATGATGTGAAGTCTGGAGTTTTGTATTCCAGGGACCAGTCGATGGGTTCTGGCCTCCTCACATTGACGCCCTCATTACGCAGAATATTGCACATTTCTTCAATCTCGGCAACGGCTTTTTTCAAGTGGTCCGCAGGAAAAGCCTGGCCCCCATACTTCTGGTAGAAGGGCCAGTACTTCTCATATGTGTTAGCCTGTTGAGAGGTTTATAAAAATAGTTTATCTCATTACATCACCATTTAGGTATCATTTCACAGTTTTGATGCTCTGTTTGGTCGGAAACCTCCACAGCAGTAGCCCACACGTGCACATTATGTGATATACATGTTTCCAAGAAGGCATCTTGACAGTATAGCTTACTTTCACTTCCACAGTGAAGGGAGGCACACGGGCGTTTTCAGCACGACCCACGATCACCTCCTCAAGAGGGTCCCATTCATTGTAGCTGCAGACAGGACATCCCTGCTGCACAGACTCAGTAACATGTTCCTCTTCAAGTGCACGCTGCGGCTGTGCAGCTGCTGCACTTGAAGTGCTCTGGAAGGCCCTCTGCACCCACCCAGTCACCGCCCGGCCAAGCTGAGGAGGGAGAAAACATATATTTTAAATATTCTGCAGCATAGAAATGGCCTTCGGTTTTGTGTGGGAGTGACATTACAGATACCGAGAAAGGCTTTTGTATAAAATGCAAATTCTTTACATTAAATAGACCTTTTAAATACAGCGAATAACCTAAATGTTAATACAACTTGTAAACAAAACTAGCTGTGTGAAATTACCAATGCTGCATGTTGTTTTCTTTTCTTTCCGCGCCAGAATTGAAGTGAAAGTGACACAGTCATATAAATGACTTGGCTGGCGGCGCGCGGACAAAAAGGCTAATTCAAATACAGTGGAGGCTGATAAAAAAAAACACAGTGACCTTGGACATCAATGAGAAATGCCTTCAGTTTGTTTGGTGCCGAAGTACACGTGGATTTAAGAAGCGTTATCTCCACAGATAGTGTGGACTCACAGGCTCAGAAGCAGCTCAAGTGTCACTGAGTTTGGGAGAGCATCTGTGCCAAACAGCTGTTCGCTGTCACTCAGGGACCGAAGACAAATAAATAAATAAATAAATAAAAAAGTTCTTGCAGCAAATAAAAACATTGGATTAAGGACATATTCAGTGGTTTTAGCCAAATAGTCGATTAGATTTGATATATTGTTTGATCTTTTTGTATTTTCGTCAATTAAACACGTTTGATCAAACAAAGAATATATCAGCTAAAGTGATCTTCAGTGAAGCAGCTCACATGAAGAAAATGTCGAGCATATTTTCTTTATTCGCGTTGACTAACATGTGCTTTTTCTTTCTTTTTTTTACACTTTTCTTTTTACTTTTTCTAAAATGTTGGAGAGAAAAAAAAAGGAAAAAAAAGAAAGACACCACAATACCAACCATAGCTCCGATCAGATGGGCAGCCTCCGCCCCCCTGCTACCTCCTCTCAGACACCTGACTCGCAGCATTGTCCAATGTAATAGTGAGTGTGTCAGTGAAATCACACGGCGGCGCAGGATCCTCCTCTCAGTTTGCTCTCATGAATGAAGGCGCCTGGGCTTTATAGCAGTGGGTCTACGTGCCTCTGAGACCATTGGTCGACTTCATGTTGTGGGGCAACGTGACTTGAGAAAAAGCATTTCTGAAACACAATCCCTTACGCCAGCAAATTCCTTTCAACCAGGCTACTCACATTAAAACGTCTAACGTCTAAATGTCTCAAGAATTATTTTCCTTGTGCAGAATATGTTTTGTCCTCCTTTTTAACAGCAACAACTCTGGATTTCTGCTCATAAAATAAAAAACAGTATAAACCAATTGAAGACATGTTGGCATTGCAAAATAAACTACAAAATACTACAATACATGTTACTGCACAAAAGGCTTAAAACACGCAAACAGCCTTTTAGTGATTTCATTTATTTATTCAGAAATTCAAAAGCAAGATAAAGTGTAAATATAATTATTTTTTTTAACATTCTCTGATTAATATGTCCTGTGTTGATCACAAAAAAGTCCACTGGTAAAGTCTACATAAAAATGAGCACATTTAATAAAGCTGCTAAATAAGTGGCAGACTTTACTGTAACTGTAATATCTCTGATGAGTGGGTGTTGCGTTTCAGTTTGCCATGCTTGCTTATTTGACTGTTTTGAATCCAGTGTAAAATAATATTAGCAGCATCTGACATCATTTTGTTACAATCACACTCCAGAGAGAGCAGGAAAGGAGTTAACGCAATCAAAGAAATAGATAGCATTGTGCACTCAGGCTGAGTATCACCACATGCTTCGCTGGACTGTGCTCACAAGAGTTTCACAACCCAGAGATCTAAGTGGCCACTGATAATACCTCACCTTCTAAAAAAGATATCTCTAGCTGACGCCCAAGGTTCAATGGATATGCAAGGAGGATGCCTCGGCTGCTAACAGCATCATTTACAGGTCCAACGGTCACAAGGATAACTTTGTGAAATCAACAGATTTATCATTTTACTCCTGGACAAGAAACAGTCCAGCATCTAACCCCCGTAACCCCTCCCTCAAACAAACAAGATAAACATGTTAATTAGTGAGCTATAGATGTGCTGATAGGTGGATTTTGTTACCTTTGGACAGAGCCAAGCTAGCCAGTCTTTGTGCTAATCCAAGCTAACCAGCTGCTGGCTGTAGCTTCCTTCTTACAGGGGTAGTCGAGCTTCTCATCTATCCCTTTGCAAAAAGGACAATATGCTTATATTTCCCAAAATGCTGAACCTTGGCTTTAAGGTTCTTATCAGGTCAGTTGCCGTTGTACTTTAATAGTGCAAGGATAGTGCACGGCCCAAAACAAAGTTACAAAAAGTCAAATATAAGGCCGTAATACTAATATGTTAAGCTAAAACATTCTCCCCATGTTTAGCATTAGTGATCCTTTCACATTACAGATTATGTTGGACAATTTCAGGTCAAATCCACTTGATAGACGCTTGAAGTCTTGTGCCTGTTTGTAGGCAAACATAGGTAGTGGATATTGTACATGGGTTTAAACTTGGCACAAAGCCTTATTTCTTCCATGACTAAATGTTTGACAAATGTAACCACCTTTCGTACTGGCCTTGGTGCTGAAATTGCAACATCAGGGGTTTAGAACTTACCACAGACACACAGATAATAAAGAAATGACCCTTTAAACTCCTTCAAATTGAGAGAACTGGAAAACAAAGCTTACATTAGCATTTTATCAATGTGACTAAACTCTGATTAAATATATTTAACTTAACTAGTTCAGTTAACTAAAGCAGCAGAGAAAATATTGTTTTAATGTTTAAAATGTTTTTAAAATGTGCACTAATGTAGATGCCATCTATAGACACGTTGTGCTGATACAGAAACTGATATATCGACAGTGTTCTGTAAAAGATTCTTCAAATCTACAAAATGTTGGAATTTGTAGATTGAACCTGGAAATACTCTTCTGTGCCATGAAAGGACATTTCCCCAAAACTCTTAATTCTTTACTTGTGTTCCCATCTTGTAATGCAACCATTTAAGAAATGTCCAAAACTGGACAGAGCATTATTTTAAATTGTAGTTGCCTGGTCTATTTCACAGTTTTAAAGAGGACACGGTCTGCATCTCCAGTGAGAGAACAGAAAGTTATGGGCTTTACAGTAAAGCAACAATTGCTTGGTGGAAATGATTAGAAGTGGAGTAGAAACAAAGAAAATAGTGCCACCTGCAGGTTTTTAAAACTGCTCTAAAAGAACATTCAGAGAAAAAGAGAGTTCTTCTGGGCAATTACCAGCTTTACAATTCTGGATTAAACTTATTTGTTTTTGTCAAAATTTGTGTGTTTATGATTGTGTTGAGCTTGTGTGTGTGCGTGTGTGTGTCCATAAATTAAACACAAGGGTGGTCCCATCACCAGTGGTGGAAAGTAACAAAGTGAATTTACTGAAGTACTTTAATGTACTGTATACTTGTACCTGTACTTCCATGTTATGCCTCTCTGTGCTTCTCCTCCACTATACTTCAGACACGTTTTACTCAGCTACATTTATTTCACAGTTGGAGTTTCAAGTTACAGATTCATTTCACATAAACAGCACACGATAGGCTTAACAAACCACAATGTACTAGATGAAACCAGTGCTTCCCAACCCTTTTTAGGCTCATCGTGACCCCTTACAAACAAGCAGTGTGTGGTTGGGACCCCATGTCACATTTTAGATGTCTGTGAGATGTTAGCAGTTCCACCAAGAAGACATTTCTGCTAGACTGCTCACGTGGTTTTATTTAAATAACGAGGCCCAAAGAGGAAAGATTATCCAATTATTAATTTAAAAATACAAAGATTAGAGAAAAAGTCCAATTAACAAAGACGGATTAGTGTAGCAGAAGTTTGTTTTAACTTCTTACCATACATATCATCTCTCCACTGCACATATTTGTCTTGTGACCCTTTGGAGGGTGCCTGACTCTCAACTACCAAAATGTATCTGAAAGAGTAATACAGGCCAATTTTACTATATGAATAAAAATGATCAGAGAAGCTGAAAACGCCATTTGTTTTTCAGGTTAAATGCTCAAACTCTACTGCATCAACTGCCAAGCTGCAGAGTTTAACCTCTTTACATCGTTTGACCTCAACAGCGTTTTTCAGCTGACTCTGACACTGTCTTTAAGTGTGATATGTTATGAGGGTGTTATTCTTTTCTTTTTTTACATCCTTTACAGTCAAAGTTTGAAGATCACTTCCCTCTGTTCCTCTTTTTTTCCGCAATAAAAGTGGCGATGCTGCTGAGCAATATTCCCTTCAATCACCACTCCAAATTATTTACAATATTTGCCCTTTTCTATGAACTTCACTTACTTCTTCAGAAAAAGCCCCGCCCTACTGAAAAAAAGCCGTAGTCCTATTTGTAACATTCCCCATTTTGCAGCAGGGGCTGAACTTTTTCTTTCTTTTACAAAACCGTGTGGCTTTTAAACAAGAAAACATGATGGAGATGTATTTCATTTCCGTTATTTTAGCAAGTATCCTCATCATACCATTCGCCCTCAAAACTTTTTCCCCTTATGTGTGGATGGATATTCTGTATTTCAGGGATCTGCTACGGATTTTGGTGACGTTTGTGTCGAGGCGAAGAAGGAGACCCCTTTTCTTTGTTTTGGACCGTTTCTTGGAGCAGACCGCTGCGCATCCCGACAAGCTGTTCGTTGTGTTTGGAAATGAAAGCTACTCGTACACATACACAGATAAGAGGAGTAACGAAATAGCCAACGCGCTCCGGGCGCACCCCGGCTACACAGATGGGGACACCGTCGCACTTTTCATGGGGAACGAGCCCGCGTTCTTGTTCACCTGGCTGGCTCTGGCTAAAGTCGGCTCTCCTGTGGCTCTTCTCAATCACAACATCCGCACCAACTCTCTGCTGCACTGCTTTAACTGCTGCAAGGCGAAGGTGTTGATAGCAGCCCCAGGTATGCATACATGTGCTCAGGCCTGCTTTTTAAGGAGTTGCACACTCCCACGCATTCAGGTTGGATGTTGTTAGGATCTATATACTCACCTTTCTTTTAGATCCCTCCCGAGTCGGTTGATTTGGAATAAAGGCATTAATTCTTTTAAAGTTAGCATATTTATTAATCACAAACATAAGTCAAAGCGTTACATGAAGCAGTTGTTACAGATTTATATCTGGAGACTCTAATATAACATCACCAAGCATAACTAAGCCATGTCAGGAAGAGTCTGAGATCCTATTCTCCATACATTCACATATATAGTCTCTCAGCCCTGTTACTTCTCTACCGCGCCCCTACGCGTCTGACCTTGCACATACATACATGTTTTTCTTATCACATGTCACATTGCAGGAGAGTTCCCTACTTCTGTTTGGAGCTCGCACCTGTATCCTCTCTAGACTCAGAGGTGACCTTTCTCTGAACTCGTTTATCCTTCATTTTCAGTGCGGGCGGGGGGAAGTCGCTCTCTCTCTCTGCTTCCTATCTTATTTCTATGAAATGTCACAGAAGGCCTCTTCCTGTTCTTTACAGCACATATGATCTATTGTCTAAATACCCTTACTATCTTC